>JBBPBX010050168.1:3306-25086 GCA_038048925.1 Garcialebias charrua | reverse complement strand
TAGCGGCATGTTTTTACTTGCAGAGTAATGCAATGTAGACTAACTTTTTCTCAGAGTGGCTGAATTAAGCTGTCGTCACACGTGAACACCACTGGTTCAGTGTGGAATGTGTTTTTGCACTTTTCCTTGCATACATTTCATAGGGAATGAATAAAATACAGCATGTAGTTACAAAGTAAAAAAAAACTTCCCTTCATTGGGTTAATGAAAATAAATACAAGATTATCTAATGTCAGCATCAGCAAAAGTAAAACACATTACACAGTGAAGCAAAAGAAGATCAAAGTAGCGTTCACTCATCAGCTTCTTTAAACGGCACATTTTTGCACCAGTGGTTGTTGATCATTATGTCCAAACTTTTTTCAGACACTAAGATATTTGTGTTCCCATATACAGTTCATCCAGTTGATGTTTTAAAAAGTCAACGTGACGTCGCATGTGTGGAAACAGCTCAGTTTAGTCTAAAAGAACATTTCTTTACATTTTCTTCACATTTTTATTGTTGCTTTCATTTAGGACCTCAAGATGGCTGGAATGACCCACCAACAGTAAGAGGTGGATCCAGGAAGAAGAAGGTATCTACCGTAATTCTTGGACTGCAGAACGCACCTGTCTCTAAGCTGCACATACTAAAATATAAAATAAAATGTAATTTTGTACATAAATGCGATGCTCCGGTTATTTAGCCATGGGCATCCACTGTTCGTTGTCAGGAACTGTGCCCAGCCAGCTCTGACATGATGTGCAGATTTCCTGTAGTACAAGAGTCCGCCACCAGATGGCGTTTCACAGAATATTGCTTGCAGTACACACCATGATCTCAGAAACCTTCATGAGGCTTTGCTGTCTGACTCATGGTTACAACCATTATACCTTCAAAATAAACACAAGAACTATCTAAACATAAACACTGGACAGAACGGTGCCAAACACCTACGTAACTGAAATTATTTCACAATTCTATCCACAATATTCCTACGCCCCATGATGCCTTGCGCGAATTATGGGAACGACTTCCGCCTGAAGTGAGAGCAGCAGTTAAAGCCCAGTCTACTGGCTGTATTTTTCACTTTTGTTTTTTTGTTTTGTTTATTTCTAATTAATTGCAACGGTTACTTCGTGTTGGGTTAGTGGGTGTTGCTGTCGGGTAGACGTTTGTTCAAAGTGCAGTTTTCACTTCATCCCAAAAATAAGTAAACGTGAAGGATTTATCTCCATCGGAGGAGCTGACAGCTGCCCCTCCTCTGCTCGGATCTGCTCTCGAAGACGTCGTGTTCAGATCACGTTTTCTCCGGTAAACAAAATATTCTACATAAATCATTTTGTGAAACAATTTCAGAACAATGTGAGAGTATAATTTTCTCTGTGTTGGAGCTGTTGTTTTTTTTCTTCATGATTTAGCACCGTCTACTAGCTGTGGTTAGCTTAGCATGTAGCGTTAGCATCTGTTAAAGTATTTACTAAACAAATCTGTGGATAAATAATATAACTACATGTGTGTGTAATACATTTACATATGCTGTGTGTATGTGTATACTGTATGCACACTATATATACAGTATATACATACATACTGCACATACATACTGTACTGTAGTACTGTTTTGATTGTAGGTCCCTGTTACTCTCATGTGAATAAAGCAGTGGGATGCTGTTTGTACAGAAAATATTCCATAACACAAGCTCATCTTTTGGTTATTACTACATTTGTTCTATTGAAATATTTATTTTTTCAGGAAGGCCTGCACACAAGTCACAGACTGGTCTCCCACGCTGAAGTTGACAGACACACTTACTCTGAGACGCAGGAGCAGAAGAACAAGTAATGACACAAGCACCTGGCACAATAATTCAAAAATATTAAAGTAAATCTAAGATAAAATTACTGAAATCAATATAAAATTGAACATTACAGTATATCTTTGTGAATGAGTAAAAAATGTAGGAGCAACTGTATTTATTCTTTCTACTTTGAGTAGCAAACTTGGTCTTATTTTAGACTTTGTGATGCAAACATGACAGTTTTATTCTTTTTTTAAGGTACAGACGAGTGAAGGGCCAAGTTCCATCGTCTTGGATTCCGGAGGGGTTTGCTGCTTGCTCCAGTCGTCCAGTGGTCGTCCAGTGGTTGTCCAGTGGTCCCACATGATGAGGAATCTGTTCCAGTTTGTTTAAAATCAGAAACTGCCCATCATTTCTTGTTGAAGAGTGTATTTGACCTGGTATTTATTCTGCAGCCAATCATTTTCATTAAAAGACATCAAATCACCCACAGTTCTCATATTGTATTCAGTTTCAAATGTTTTTAGTTTATTCATTCATTCATTCATTCAACCTTTATTTATACAGGCTTGCCTCGTTGAGCCACGGGGACTCATTTACAAGAGGGACCTGTCTCACTCACACCCAGGGTCAATTTAGAGTTAACAATCAGCCTAAAATTTATAATTATAGCTTTTATTCTTATCAATCTCCTCCTGGAGGAGGAACCACAGCAACATGCATGTTTTTAAGTTTTGTACTTGTCAATAAAAAACTAAACTGGTAAGTTGCCAAAAAAACAATCACATCTAGTTTTTTTATTTGCAGTAGAACTTCTCATTAGACATTAAACAACGTATCTTATTGAAATAAAGAAGGTGAAACACAGCAACACCAAATGCACTTCAAACGCAGATTTATTTATAGAAATTATATTTTCACTCATTTGTTGCTGTGGTACATAACTGCACACAAACTTCTGGACCAACTGGAGCGTCATCCATCTCCTGGACCAACTGGAGCGTCATCCATCTCCTGGACCAACTGGAGCTTCATCCATCCCTGGACCAACTGGAGCGTCATCCATCTCCTGGACCAACTGGAGCTTCATCCATCCCTGGACCAACTGGAGTGTCATCCATCCCTGGACCAACTGGAGTGTCATCCATCCCTGGACCAACTGGAGCTTCATCCATCCCTGGACCAACTGGAGTGTCATCCATCCCTGGACCAACTGGAGCATCATCCACCATCCCTGGAACTCACCTTATGCAGAAATATAACAGAAAGGAGGAAAAGAAAAGTACAGTATACAAACATTAGGGTTCATTTATGAACACACACAAACACACCTAGATTATATATAAAAGAAACCCACGCACACACACACACACACCTATATTATATATATATATAAATAAACACAACAGACACCTATATTATATATACAGTATAAATAAATATACACAGACAGCATACATACAGTATATAGGTGCGTGTGTTTATTTGCCAGTTATGCACGAAAATATTAGTATCATTTAATCACTGACTACATAAAATCATTAAACTAAAAGCTGTCTCTTAAATCATACCTGGTGTTCTCGTTCCTCTGGAGGATACAGAGTCTTTTTTCAGGTGGTTTCTCGTAGCCCAGCCACAAAGAAGGATGCAGGTTTTTGTTTTCGGAGCATGTTCAACACACACTAGTTGCAGCCACTAATTCAGCTTCGTCTGATTATTCTTACAGCCACGAACAGCGCAACAGGTACCCGAGCTCCACAAGACATCTTCGTGACAATTTTAGCTCAAAATAACAGAAAACAGAACTTTAACAGAACTTCTACGATGCGCACAGATAAACAAGTAAACAACGAGGAGCCAATGCAGAAATTCTACTTCCGGGGTCAAAACGGAAGTAAGTCCCATAATCGCAAATACAGTGCCACCTTCAGGAATATTGTGGATACCAGTCAATTTTACCCACAATTCATATTGAGGTCATGTGACCAGAAGTCAAATGGTACTGGTAAAATACGGTAAATATTCATAAAATTGGTACAGTTGATTTTTATTGTTAAATACTTTTGATAACAGCTGCTGTTTTTAAATGTACTTTCTAAATAAATTTGATGTGATTTCTGCTCAGCACTGCTCATATGAGGAGGAGGAGAGAAGTAGTTTTTACTATTATAAAAAAAAAAAGAGCACAAAGTACAGTGGTGAAGATTTTGGTTACCGGTAGTTTCACTGCCACCGGACCTGGATTACTACAACTGAACCAACCACAAACTCCTCTAGACTAACATATAAATGATAAATGATGTGGGTCAGCTTATATGATAGATTTTAATTTTGGATTATGCAACAGAACAATAATCCATCACACACAAAGTACACCGCAGAATACATAAAATATTTGTTTCAAAGTGTTGCCCTGTGACCCTCAAAGCATTTAAAATATTGCTAGAGAAAAAGTTGACATAAAAGTCTCCAAACTTTGTTGATTTGAAGCAATACTGTATTGAGACTTATGAATTTAAACGATTGTTGCTTCTACAGTTGGTTTGAAAAACTCATTTATAAAAGAAAACACTTGGGTTTTAAAGCGTTCTTGTTGTGTTTAATGAATCAGATGAAGACGACTCGGCACTGCGGCGTTTAATTTTCTTTAGAAAGGGAAATAATCCCGACAATTAGCTTTTAGCGATGAAGAAAATCTGAACTCCTCTGAATAAACAGCCCTGTCGTTCTTTGGTGTGTAAGCAGGTCCCTGATCACTACACTCCACCAGCGCCCATCACGGCACCTGTCATGGGTTTCCCAGTGGAGGCCCCACAGCCACATAACCACACCCAAGTCCCACCCGGAGCCCCTCAGGAGCCCAGCGTGCAGGTTTGTCTCTTAACTGGGAGCTGCCAGCTGAATTCTCCACAGTAATGCGCGCAGTAAGAACAGCCTCGTGTTGTATTTGTGTGCTTGCGTTGCTCAGCTCCTCCAGCAGCTGCCAGCAGAGAGAGTGGAGCAGAAAGAAATCCCAGCTGAGCACATGATCCTCAAAAACACCTTCGACACCCTGGTACAGCGCTGCCAGCTCGCAGCAGGAGACCCAGTAAGTTTCATCCTCTGGGAGCATCCTACTTTTACTGGTGGTGGTGGTGGTGTTTTTTTATTCTTAATGTTTCAGTTTGAAGGAAAAAAAGTTATAAAATGATTAAACTTGTGTGTTTTTCAGCAAACAAAAAGGAAGCTGGATGATGCAGGAAAACGTTTAGGACACCTTTATGATAAACTGAGAGAGCAGTCGGTAAGTTTTTATCACCCGCAGCCACAAGGCAAAGGAGGGCGATACTGTTACAGGTAGTCCCCGATTTACGAGCACTCTTACATACGAGGATCCGGACTTACGAGCTGGCGAACGAGCAGTAAATTTGTAAAGAACATACAAAAAATACAGCACTTTTATGTGTTTTTAGATGAAAGTGTGTTAGCTAACCGTTTGGAAACAAGTTTCTGAGCATGTTTATGAACTAGTATGAACATTTGTGATGAAAAACGAGTGTTCGTAGTAGCGCTAGCATAAATTTTCCGACTTACGACCGAAAATCCGGACTTACGAGAACACGCGTTTCGTGCTCCGACGTACGAATTTTCGTCTTACGAGAGCCTTGCAGGAACGGAACTCGCTCGTAAGTCGGGGACTGCCTGTATTACACAGTTTCTGTGTGTCAGTGTGCATAACAATATTAAATAAGTTCTTTAATATCAATATTAAAGTTTGACCAAAACGGCAGCAGCAGTTTTAGTTGAAAGCAGTCTGAAAGGCGGTGGTCAATAGAACTGCGATTTCTAACCCGGGCCGGGTCAGTCTCAGGCTTTTGATGCAGTTTTCCGACTCGTACAGCACAAAGAAAGCTAAATAAGAATGCACAATATCAAATTGTGTTAATCTACTTGTAGAGGAGGAGGCACGTCTGACCGGCCACTTTAAGAGGTTAAAACAAGTTCTGTTAAGCTTCGGATGGATCACCGGCCGCGCGCGTCTCTGCACCCTGCCGTCATCTGCGGTGAAGGAAGTTGCAGCATCGGAAGCTACAAAAGCTGAAGCGAGCAGCGCGTTCAATTAAAATAACCTTGTTCTATATTTTTCCAAATAATTTTGCTCTAAACATATTTTAGTTCATCTGTACAACAGCCTTTCTTTAGAGTTGATTTTTTTAGGCTGTTCGTTTTGTATGTTAATATCCATTTGGTGACTTTTTAATAAACAAGAAATCTTATATCTTCTTTTCTTTGAGATATATTTTTTAAAATATCATGTCAAACCAGCGGTTTCGGATGTTGTCAGTGCATACAATGGGCGTTATTAGCTGTTATCATCCCCATATATAGCAGCGAAACTGTCCAATCTACCTCCTAGCATGTTTAAAAGAACGTTATTAGCATTATTATCGCTGTGAGTAGGCAGCGTGTTTCCGTAAACCCAGAAGTGTTGTTTTTTTCAGCTTATGTACACTAACCGTTTTCTTAAACCTAACCTTACACCTGACCCAGAGAACCAACCCTAAACCTAACCCCCTTACCCTTGTGCCTAAACCTAACCAAGACCCTAAACCTAACCCAAGACCCTTTACTATAAACTTTAACACGTAGCTAAAGACAGAGCCTGCTGTCATCGCTTGCAACGGTGATAACGTACCTTTAAACCTACTAGGAGGTACAGGAGGGGAAATCTGACCGCTACGTATGGGGATGATAATAACTGATAAGGGCCATTTAATGGTTTATAACGTTCGAAGCGGGTGGTCAAACTAATACAGGTAGTCCCCGAATTACGAGCGCTCTGATCTACGAGGTTCCAGACTTACGAGCTGGCGAATTTTTGGAAAAAACGCAAAAAATACTGAGTTTTCATGTGTTTTTTCACCACAGTTAGTTAGCTAAGCATATGGACACACGTTTCCGATCATTTTTATGCACTCATAAGCAGTTTTTGGATGAAAATAGAGTGTTTTTAGTCGCGCTAGCGAAACCGTTCCAATTTACGAGCGAAATTTCGGACTTACGAGAGACATGGCAACCGTTCCAAATTACGAGATTTCCGGTTTACGAGCGCCTCGTTGTAACGGATCTCGCTCGTAAATAGGGGACTACCTGTATGCTTACAAAAAAACAATAAAACCTTAATTTATTTTATTTTTATTTATTTTTCTGGTTCAGACCTGTAATTGCAGATTAAGTCGGGTTCGGAAAACAGGCTGGGGCCTGATTGGGTCAGATTTTGTTTTAGGCCCGAATGCAACTCTAGTGGGCAGTAACCATTTCAATCCACTGTTTGACATGATCAAATTCTGTTTCTAACACCATTTTGAGAACTTGCAGACCGAAAAACCTTAATTTTTTTTTGCTACTAGTTAAAACTATTAGTCAGAAGATGTCAAAATAAGAGATGATAGCATTAACAATAATAATAATTAGCACTTTGAGATTTTCATTAATGAAAAGTGCGTTATAATTTGAATTCATTATTATTATTATTATTATAACGACACCCTCTCATTGTTTTTCTTTTAGCTCTCTCCCAACATCCTGAACGGGCTCCACGAGATAAGCCGCTGTGTGGCAGGCCAGAACTACCAGGGGGGCCTGGAGGTCCACACTCAGGTGGTGAGCAGCAGCAACTTCAGTGAGATCTCTGCCTTCATGCCCATCCTGAAAGTGGTCATGACTATCGCCAACAAGCTGAGCGTCTAACACCCAGAAGACGCCACCAACCATTCTACAGTGTTATACTGTTGTATATGTATTTATTTCTACATGGCCTGAGGATGTGCGTCAACAACGAGAATAATGGCTGGTAAAATGACAGCATCTCATCCCACCATCAATTCTCCAGAGAGGACATGGCTGACTGAGAGAGCGCAGTGGATTTTTGTAGAAGTCTGTCAACGTTGCTGCAATCATTTTGCAAAAAATAAGATGAATGTATTCTGACAGTTGTGATTCAGTGTAGGTTCAAAATTTGATGTAATACAAAAAGCAAATGGTCTGAATCGATGCTGTGGTTGTCCGTGTAGGTGGTAGGTCATAAACCTTGTTGCATCTTACCGAAGTTCATATTTTTCTCTCTGTCTTTGATAGATGTACACAATGTATTGATTACATACTTGCAGCAGCACTCTGGCTGCAGAAAGAACATCCAGGGCCTCAAATAAGAAATTAAGGGAATAAAATTTGGGTTATGATCCACATTGTCACTGTGCACTCTGTAAGCAGGAGGAACAGACTGGCAATCTGGTTGGATTTTACAGAAATGTAACGAGAGCAGTTCATAATTAATTTCTGATTGTTCTCTTATATTTGTAGATTGTGTTCAGTTGATAATTGGGAGTTTATGCCAAAACATTGCAGAAAAGTGGTTGATTGTGATTGTCAGGCTATTATTATTATTACCATTTGTTTTAAAATTTTGTGTTGGCCTAGATCTGAAACCGTTCCCGATACCTTTATTTCTCTTCTTTTTACGCAAATATTTGCTTTAGTATGCATATTACTCATCTAATCCCATTATCTACTGCTGGATTTGCAGAGCAGTTTATAAAACGTTTTCATTTGAACTATAAATTAATTTATCTTTCTGCACGCTTTTGTTCTTACTTCCCTTTTTATAAACGCACTGTTGTATCCTTTGGTAATTTCATATTTTCTTTTATTATTAATGTATTAAATGAAACCATAATACAACTTAAAAGAACACATTAAAAAACAGATTTGCGGCAATAATAATTGTTGGTTGTTTGGTGTGTTGTGTTGTGGCAGCAGAAGAAAGCTGCACAGATATTTATATGATTCATTGTTGCTTACTTTGCTCGGATATCTAACTTTTTCCACAAAGCTTCACTTGAAATATTTGAAGTCCGTAAACATAAAATGACTTGCACTGACGGTTGTTAGTTGTCGACACACGGAGGAGTTTTACTTTATTCATAAACGTACAGTATTTGCAAATACAGCAGATAATTTGCATACAGGGTTTACTAACAATGTCAAAGTTTTGTGCAAAGTACATGTTGAGGATGACGTACTATTACCATTTTTACCTAAACATCAATTATTGACTGGGCTGTAGCCATTTTGTATTGACTAATGTACTTATTTTGGGTGGACATTTATTAGGGTATGTTTACTGACTGATTTTCATTAAAACCAGTAAAGTGGGTCATCAGATATTTTGCTAACATACAAGGTTGGTACCAACAGTTAAAACAAGTTTTAGGCAAAGCTTGTGTACAATGTAAAGCGCTCATGTGTTTGTGATGACTCAGCTATGACCACAAACATTTAGCTCAATGTCTGGAAAAGGCATTGAGGTATAGTGAAAACTATTTGAGGTATAGTGATTTTTTTGTTTTGTTTTGCAAAGTCTGGCAGCCATCTTGAATTTAGGGTAATTTATTTATTTTAATTTAGGGTAATTGTTATTCAATTATTACTTCATCAAGTTTCATTCAAATATGTCCTGTGGTTCATGGGATATTTTGCTAACAGATACAAACATGGTGCCAAACATTGTCCACCTTTTAGCGGTGAGCAATAACTGACCAGAAACTGGAACCAAACACATATTAGTAGGCTACATCAATATCTGATAAGATGACAGAACAAAGCATGTAAATGCCATGTAACCATGATTAAGCAAAGTAAATCTATTGTTAAACATGTTTACTGTAAATGTTTTGAGGCTGGGTTTACAGAATAAATTATGAAGATTTCAACATGATATCCATCTAGAAATGGGGATTTTGTTCAATCTATTTTGTCACCATCCATATAAATTAGGCACATGGTAGTGGTGGTGATGTTTTAGTTTATTTTTAAGGTATCCTTCATAATTTGGACAGCTTCATGTCTAAATTAAACATGAACTCGGAATTCACAAATCAACCACCTCAGCCGTTCCTCGGTTTTCCCACTTTCCGCCGCAGCGCTTGAACGCAGCGGAGCGGTAAAACATGTCTCTGCTAGTCACGTGTTCACGCGCTCTTGCCTCATTGGTCCAGAGGGATCAGAAGTCAGGATCTCGCTGCTGATTGGTCGCTCCCAGTCGCGCTGCAGCTGCGTGGCGTGGAAGTTTTTGGGAAAAGTTTTGAACTGCAATAACCTTGTCACCTCGGCGTGGGTTCAGGAAGGTAAATGCAACATCTCGCGCACATCACACCACAGCCGCGACCTGACTCATCTACTGGACGGGAGCCGAGTTGGCTCAGTTCATCATGAGAGAATGTGCTGATGGCGGGAGTCCGGATATATTTAAACAGAGCCTTGTTGAGAAGTCTGGTGGTCCTGTGAATATACACCACCTCTGTTAATGTGCATTTTACATATCCCACTTTAAATCAGAGGCAAATAGTTTTTATTTATTGTCTCTACGTTATTCATACTAAACATGTCCAAAATTAAGTTAGTTCTAACCTCGGAGAAAGTGATGGAAGGACTCCAATCATTTGTGAGCTGGATGCCATATTAAATGGGCAGCTGTGGCTGAGTGGTTAGAGCAGTCGTCCTCCAACGCGAGAGTTGTGGGGTTCCACTAGCAGTCACATGTCAAAGTGTCCCTGAGCAAGACACTGAACTCCTCATTGCCGATGTGCCTCCCATCGGTGTATGAATGTGATAAAGCACTAGGGGTGCAAATCTCTTCAGTGTCGAATACTAGATTCGATTCCGATTTTTGATGCACCGGTTCAATTAAAAATTGATTTTCTATTCTAAAACGATTTTCATCCCAGAATCGATTTTCGATTCAGAATCGATTTTCGATTCAGAATCGATTTTCGATTGAAATCATGAAAAGATTAAACAATAATGTAAACAAATAAAGCATTTATTTACAACAATAATGTATGCTTGTAGCAAACATTAATAATGTCAAATAATACAGTATGAATACAGCAACCTGAATTGTGAGCAGATGGGTATATGAATAGAATGCAGCAGCTTTAATCGGGTCCCGGAGGTCACTGGTGCCTATATCCAGCAGTCACTGTGCGAGAGGCAGGGGACACCCTGGACATGTCTCCAGTCCATCACAAATAATTCAAAATACAAACGTGAACAAAGATTTCAGCCTACTGTATTGCATAAACATTTAAGGTTGAATGAATTGAATGAAAAAAAAATAGACTTCAAAATCATATTGCATTCATCATGTTTCAAATGTGTATGCATGGATTTTGTTTAAAAGATTTGTTTGGTAAATATTTTCAACAAAAGCCATCTATCCATGATCTTTACCCGCTTTATCCTTATCGGGTCCTGGAGGTCACTGGTTCGGGTCAGATTTCTTCTTCTTTCTGCCACCTTTCATTTAATGTATTCTTTCATATACTATGAGATATGGTATTATTTTCTTTATCTTTTGGGTTTTAATGTAAAAAAAAAATTTTTTATCGATTTTGGGGCTTTTAGAATCGATTCTGAATCGCCAGGACTAAGAATATCGATTCTTTTTCATCCATTTTTTTCCTGCACCCCTATAAAGCACTGATTAATCTTTGTAGAGATCTAGTAGAGTGATGTATGAATGGGTAAATGAGGGCACAAATTGTAGTGTAAAGTGCTTTGAGTATCTTGATGAGATAGAAAGGCACTACCTGTATATGAGTACAGTCACCATTTTAAATCATCACAAAGGTTTCAGATGATTCAAATTATCTGGAGACTCACACCCAACCACATCTGAAGAACAAGCCAATCTTGCCTCCAAGACTGTTTAACCAATGGGATCTTTTATGTCAGAAGATGGAAACAAGTACAATGCCTGGCAGAGCTTTTCTGGAAAAGATGACTCTGTCTCATGCAAAAGAGACAAAAATAAGTGAAGGAGAAAATATGTCTTGTTCCATGAGACATTGGGCCTCATGCACGAATATGTTCGTATTTCTATCCTAAATTTCTCCTACTTTTGTTCGTACGAAGCGTTCGTACGAACATGCCACGTCAGATTCAACAAACTCTTCTACCCTCAGGAAAAGTGTGTAAATGAGCTGCGTACTATGATGAATCCCACCTGTTCTATTCACCTGCGCGTGCACGCGGAGAGGTTATTTACATAATTCCCACCCCTCAAAACACCATATAAGGCTACGTTTCCTGCCTCAGAGGCAAAACGTGTTCGTTCATAAAATGACAGCGAAAAGTAAAAAGAAGAACTCTACCGGTGCGGAGATTGAAGTTCTGCTCTCTGAGGTCAAGAAAAGAAAATCTGTCCTTATTAGCAGCGTCACTCATGGGAGTAAATGACCAACTAAAGCCAAAGAATGTTTGTTTATAATAAATGTGGACCTTAAAATATACACGCGTCCTGGTGGCTCACTGGGTAAAGCATTGCACCGCTTATCGAGACCTCGTGGGTTCGATTCCCACAAGGTATGACTATTTTTTTTTCCTTCCTTCTTTAGATTATTTATTCATTCCAGATTAAAAAGACTTTATGCTTCATTTCTTGTTGTATTGTAAATAGTTTTCTTGTGTTTTTTAAATCTGGAATGAATTAAAAGGAGAAAAAAAAACGTTGTCCCATGTGGGACTTGAACCCATAAGGTTCGGAACTGCGACGCAACGCTCTTCTCATTGAGCTATCTGAGATCTATGACAGTAACAGGAGGAGGTCAACCTAAAGTCTGCGTTACCGAGACAAATTAAACTTAAATTAATTCATAATTTAAGTTGGTTTCAGTTTGAGATCTTCATATTAATATTGTAGTGTTAGAAAACGGCATTGATAACAAATTGATTTTAATTTAAATACTTTAATCCGTTAGTCATTATTACATCCATCCATCCATCCATCCATTTTCTTCCGCTTATCCGGGGTCGGGTCGCGGGGGTAGCAGCCTAAGTAGGGAGGCCCAGACTTCCCTCTCCCCAGCCACTTGGAGCAGCTCCTCTGGGGGAATCCCAAGGCGTTCCCAGGCCAGCCGAGAAACATAGTCCCTCCAGCGTATCCTGGGTCTTCCTCTGGGTCTCCTCCCGGTGGGACATGCCCGGAACACCTCACCAGGGAGGCGTCCAGGAGGCATCCTAACCAGATGCCCGAGCCACCTCAACTGGCTCCTCTCGATGTGGAGAAGCAGCGGCTCTACTCCGAGTCCCTCCCGGATGACTGAGCTTCTCACCCTATCTCTAAGGGAGAGTCCAGCCACCCTGCGGAGAAAACTCATTTCAGCCGCTTGTATCCGAGATCTTGTTCTTTCGGTCATAACCCAAAGCTCATGACCATAGATGAGGGTGGGAACGTAGATCGATCGGTAAATTGAGAGCTTTGCCTTTTGACTCAGCTCTCTCTTCACCACGACAGACCGGTACAGCGCCCGCTTCACTGCGGACGCTGCACCTATCCGCCTATCGATCTCACGCTCCAGTTTTCCCTCATTCGTGAACAAGATCCCGAGATACTTAAACTCCTCCACTTGGGGCAGGACATTATTACATTTAAAATTATAATTCGACTTCAAACAGAACCTATTGTCAAGACCAATTGTGGTGCGTGACTTTTTTAAACTCTTAACCATTTTCTAAATAACGAAATATGAAGGTATTAGTGGAGAAATTCCGTCTGGATGACAGCAGACTGACGCTCCTAAAATATACGACAGCTCTGGACCACACGTAAATTTTGTTCTTATCTGAAAAAAAGCTTAGGATACGAAAACATTGTTGAATGCCACAAATGATCCTAAATCACTCGTACGCACAGTTTAAGAACAAATCTGTGCGTACGAATGGTTCGTGCATGAGGCCCATTGTCTTGATTGCAGAGTCTACAGATCCAAGTTTATTATTACAGATAATAATAATAATGAATTCAATTTATAATGCACTTTTCATTAGTGAAAATCTCAAAGTGCTACACACATTGAATGCTACACACATTCATACACCGGTAGCAGCAGACTACCATGCAAGGTGCTTTCCAGTCCTACCGGGAGCAACTCGGGGTTAGGTGTCTTGCCCAAGGACACAACGACACATGGTGTGGGGAACCGGGATTCGAACCGCCAACCTTCCGATCGAGGGACGACTGCCATTACCACTACGCCACGGCCGCCCCGTGATGATGGCAAAGTCCTTGAATGTAAACCAAAATGCAAAGGGCTTGGTTCGCTCTGTGTACCAGTGTTCTAGAAAGACCAGGGCCAAAACTTCTGCTGTTGTTGGAGGCAGCACACTAACATCTTGCACTGATGATTATTATTATTATTGTGAAAAGAGTTATTCATTTTAGAAATAGCTCTTTCCAGTACTTTACGGTAATTGTGATTTGTTGCCATACCATTTCATTTAAAGAGCACTTAAAACAGCAACAAGGCCAACCAAAGTGCTGTACGAACAAACAAACAACAGGCAACACATAGGCAACATACAAAATGAAGTAAAAACACAGAATACTGTATAGACATAAAATCATTGCAGATGATAAATATAAGACCAAACACAGATCATCGGGTGTTGAAAGCAACAGAATAGTAGTGAGTCTTTAAACGGGATTTGAAAACCGAGAGGGAGGGGGCCTGTCTGACGAGCAGAGGTAACTCGTTCCAGAGTCTTGGACCTGCTACAGAGAACGCCCTGTCACCTCTGCGCTTAAGGCGAGTTCCTGGAACTGTTAGAAGTAACTGGTCCGCTGACCTCAGAGAACGTGGTGGGACATACGGTTGTAGCAAATCAGAGAGATAGGTGGGGGTGAGACTGTTCAGTGATTTATAGACATACAGCAGAATTTTGAACTGGATTCGAAGATGAACCGGTAGCCAGTGCAAGAAGGCCAAGACTGGTGTAATGTGCCCTTTTTTGCCTGCTGGTTAAAAATCGGGCTGCTGTGTTCTGGACCAGTTGTAGTCGTGCAATGGTGGTCTGACTGATACCAAACAGGAGTGAATTGCAGTAATCAAGCCTAGATGTAATAAATGCGTGTATTACTGTCTCCAGGTTATTTTTGGATAATGTGGGCTTCAGCTTAGACAGTCGCCTCAGCTGGAAAAAACAGGATTTAACGATCATGTTTACATGACTGTTGAGTTTCATGGAAGGATCCATTATCACTCCCAGATTTGTGACTATGTTTTTCAGAGAGGGCTAGAAAGGTCAATGCAGTGGTTTATTGTGTCGTTGGGAGGGAACAACATGGCTTCAGACTTCTTTTCATTGAAACTTAAGAAATTTAAAGCCATCCAGTCCCTGATGTCAGCTAGTCAGTCGAGCAGAGGTTGAATAGAGCATGTACCATTAGCTATGTTTCCATCCAATTTAAATTCGATTTTTGAGCGAATTTTAGAAAATTTCGCTAAAATGTAAATTAAAATTATGAGGATCAGAAGTGTTTCCATTAAACTGGCTTGAAGCGCATCTGCAATGCCACGCAAAGCGTCTCTACGTCAGACGTCAGCGTCATTACGTCACACGTCAGCGCCATACGTCAGACGTCAGCGTTACGCACTTCCACAGTAAACAGGAAGTAGCGTTTGAAAACAGACATCTCGGCAAAATGGAGAGAATATTTCAGGTATGTGTTGCTATCGGGCAAGTTGTATTTATTCTGTCATGCCAACTAGTTTTAGCGATGTTACATGTTGTCCGGAGCGGAAACAGCTGATCAGTCACGTGACGTGAATGTTCGCTGCGGCAGAACTGAGTCGGCTAATCTGTTTCCATCTGTCGTTTAGCCGACTCAGCTCTGAATCGACTCCCCAAAAACTACCTCAAGCGAGCGTATAAACTTTAGAGCGACTTAGAGGAAGTTAACTCGAATTATGCCGTTTCCATTTAGCTTTTCTGATGCGATGCTTCATAATGCGCACCTAGAAACCTTGATGGAAACACGCCTATTGTGTCTTAGGGGGAAGTAAATTTGACAGTCATCTGCATACTTTGTAGAAGTGAAAAGGTATGTTGTGTTTCCGGAAAATAGCACCAAGTGGCAGCAGGTATAAAGAGAATAGGAGAGGACCCAGGATGGACCCCTGCGAAACCCCCCATTTAAGTGCTGCCACTGCAGAACTAAAATCTTTGATGGAAACACAAAAGGATCTGTCAGCGAGGTAGGATCTGAACCAATTGAGAGCAGACCCTGTGATGCCCACCCACTGCTCCAACCTAGCAATGAGGATCTCATGGTCAGTGATATCAAAAGCGGATGTAAGGTCCATTAGGACAAGAAGCACAGAATCACCATTGTCTGTGGATAAGAAGATGTCATTAAACCTTCAGTAGGGCAGTTTCAGTGCTATGGAGAGGTTTAAAGCCAGACTGGAATAACTCAAGGACAGCGTGATCTTCCAGGAAGCACTTCAACTGGGACTCAACTATTTTTTCCAGACGTTTAGAAACAAATGGGAGTCTGGAGACAGGCCTGAAGTTGGATACGACTGAGGGGTCAAGGTTTGTTTTTTTCAGGAGAGGTTGAACAGCAGCATGTTTAAATATTTTTGGTACCATGCCAGTGGATAAACTTCTATTTACAATAGAAAGAATGGAAGGACCTAGAGTAGGAAAAACCTCCTTTAGCAGCCGAGGGGGGAACACATCAAAGGGGGAACCATGGTTTCAAGCTGCATATGACCTGCTCTAGAGAAGACAGAGAGATTGGTTCAAAATGGTCAAATACAGCAACAGATTGAGGTGAGATGGATGGATCACGTGTTGGAGGAGAAATGAGATCCCGGGTGGTCGCAGTTTTTTCTAAAAAGAAATGTAGGAAGTTCTCGCACAGCTCAGTCGAGGTTGCAGAGGTGATTGTTCCGTGAGGTGGAGAACAGAGTAGGGTGGAGAACAGGACTCGTGGATTGTGAGAGTTTGAGGCAATGATATCAGAGAAGTATTGAGATTTAGCAGTTTTCACTGCTTTTTGATAACGACGCCAACTCTCTTTTAGTATTTGAAAAGAGACCTGCAACCTGTCTTTTCTCCATTTGCACTCCGCCCTACTGCTCTGCTGCCTAACGGCCTTGGTGACATCATTCAGCCAAGGTTCTGCTCTGAGTTTTGATTTTCTAGATTTAACAGGAGCAACATGATCCAGAGCTTTTGTTGAGGATGACTCAACTACTGGTACTACCAGATCAAATTTTAACTTGTTTTATGTAAAATTGACCATTATTCAAAATGGCTGCCACAGTTAATTGATGTTAGTCAATGCCAAAGCTAACCTCCTGTAGCTGTAGCAGCCATCTTGAATTGCACTGACTCTAAAGTTAAACAATTGTAAAGTTTTAAAGCTGTCAAAATATGTATTTTTTTTGTTTTTGTTTGGAATTTTCATGCTTATGTAAATAGTATGTAACATTTCATGCTTGGTAACGTAGGTCAGAGCATCCTCTTACACTTCTACGCTGATGACACAGTTGTTTACTGTCGAGCTAAAACAGTTACTAAGGCTTTCCAACTTTTGCAATCTGCTTTCAACATCACCCAGTCAGATTTGTTCCGTCTCAAACTTGTCCTAAATGCCGACAAAACCAAAGGGATGCTTTTTTCAAACAGGAAGCCGGCCCCAGCGGTTCTTCCTCTGATTTTATCCTTTAATGGTGTCCCTAGTGAGTTTGTTAATTCCTACAAATATTTGGGTATCTTGGTCGACTTACATCTCTCTTTTAAGCTTCACATGGAAATTTTGGTAAAGAAACTGAAAGTTAAACTGGGTTACTTTTTCAGAAATAGATCCTGTCCAACTCTGAATGCTAACGCCTTGTAATTGCAACTTTCTTTCCCGCCATTGACTACAGTGACATTATTTACATGAACGCCCCTACAAGCACCCTGCAGATGTTGGATGCTGTCTATCATGGATAGGATTCATAAATCACTCTACTTTTGTCGACTCTTGTCCTTACACCTTTTAGTCACTGTTTCCTCATACAAACCAGATTCCAAAAAAGTAGGGACACTAAATAAATTGTGAATAAAACTGAATGCAATGATGTGGAGATGGCAAATGTCAATATTTTATTCGTGATAGAACATAGATGACAGATCAAAAGTTTAATATGAGTAAATGTAACATTTTAAAAGAAAAATGTGTTGATTCAAAAGTTCACAGTGTCAAATCCCAAAAAAGTTGGGACAAGTAGCAATAAGTGGCTGGAAAAAGGAGATTGAGCATATAATGAACAGCTGAAAGACCAATTAGTAACACTAATTAGGTCAATTGACAACATGATTGGGTATAAAAAGAGCTTCTCGGAGTGTCATTAGCTATTTTTACATGGGCAAAATTCTGTGACCGGATTGAAATGTTTTCTGATTGCATAATTAGATAGTATAGTTTACATGAGCACAATCTGTTCATGACGAGCGTTTACATGCAGCAGGCTTTTATTCTGACCAGAAGTTCTGACATGCGCAGAGTGGTACACTCACCTTAAAAAAACAACGAAGAGGAAGTTACTTTTGTGAAAACCACAGAAGAAGAAGTTACTTCCGGGACGAAAGTAAACAGACGCGCCAAAAATGGACCCACGCCAGATTGTAATGATGGCGATGGAGTTGTTACTGCACTTCCTGATTGAGCTACAGGCAAGCAACGCATGCTTTTAGTCTTTTTTATTCGCAGTATGAAAGAGCTGGAAAAGGAAACACGTAGGGGAGGGGTGCGCAACGCACATGCGCAGTCAGGACAGTTTTCCACAGTCCGATAAAAGGAACAGATCAAGTGTTTACACAGATCAAGTGTTTACATGCACATTGATCGGGTTACGGATCGGCGTAAACCACCCGTTTCGTTCGGATCACAAATTAGGTTGGATCAGGCATAACCCGAATGGGGCGTTTACATGACGCACTTTTGTTCCGAACGGCCGTTTGATCCGATTACTTATGTCCATGTAAACATACCGGTAGCTAGTGTCTCTCAGAAGCCAAGATGGTAAGAGGATCACCAATTCCACCATTGTTGCGCAGAAAGATAGTGTAACAATACCAGAATGGTGTTACCCAGCGTAAAATAGCAAAGACTTTTGAGTTATCAACCGTGCATAACATCATCAAAAGATTCAGAGAATCTGGAACAATCGCTGTGCGTAAGGGTCAAGGCCGTAAAACTCTACTGGATGCTCGTGATCTCTGGGCCCTTAAACGTCACTGCACCTCAAACAGGAATGCCACTGTCAAGGAAATAACAGAATGGGCTCAGGAATACTTCCAGAAAGCATTGTCAGTGAACACAATCCACCGTGCCATCCGCCGTTGCCAGCTGAAACTCTACAGTGCAAAGAGGAAGCCATTTCTAAGCAAGCTCCACAAGCTCAGACGTTTGCACTGGGCCAGGGGTCATTTAAAATGGAGTGTGGCAAAATGGAAGACTGTTCTGTGGTCAGATGAGTCACGATTTGAAGTTCTTTATGGAACACTGGGACGCCATGTCATCCGGACCAGAGAGGACAAGGATAGCCCAAGTTGTTATCAACGCTCCGTTCAGAAGCCTGCATCACTGATGGTATGGGGTTGCATGAGCGCTTGTGGCATGGGCAGCTTGCATGTCTGGAAAGGCACCATTAATGCAGAGAACTATGTTCAGGTTCTAGAACAACATATGCTCCCATCTAGACGTCATCTCTTTCAGGGAAGACCCTGCATTTTTCAACAAGATAATGCCAGACCACATTCTGCAGCAATCACAACATCATGGCTACGTAGGAGAAGGATCCGGGTACTGAAATGTCCAGCCTGCAGTCCAGATCTTTCACCTATAGAGAACATTTGGCGCATCATAAAGAGGAAGGTGCGACAAAGAAGGCCCAAGACGATTGAACAGTTAGAGGCCTGTATTAGACATGAATGGGAGAGCATTCCTATTTCTAAACTTGAGAAACTGGTCTCCTCTGTCCCCAGACGTCTGTTGAGTGTTGTAAGAAGAAGGGGGGATGCCACACAGTGGTAAAAATGGACTTGTCCCAACGTTTTTGGGATTTGTTGACGCCATGAAATTTATAAACAACATATTTTCCCTTAAAATAATACATTCCCTCAGTTTAAACTTTTGATCTGTGATTTGTCTTCTACTGTATTCTGAATAAAATATTAGATGTTGGCACCTCCACATCATTGCATTCAGTTGTTATTCACAATTTGTTTAGTGTCCCAACTGTTTTGGAATCCGGTTTGTAGAAGCAGAAAGAAAACTTTACGTTTCACTTTTGAACTGGAATCTCAGATTTATTTTTCTCCCTTTGACAATGTTTACGTGCATCCGGGGATTATTTTATTTTTCTATATTCATCAGGCGCTGAGAATATTCGAAGTGTACTCGTCAGTGTTCGAATGTAAACAAATAACCCGTAATAGTTGGCAGCAAAACATGAGTATGAAATATCTACTAAGCCAAAAGAAAGCAGTTTTGAGATATGCAAAAGATGAGGGAACTGGAGAAGGAAATTAGTTGTTTGATTAAAAAAGTTCAAATAAAAGACAAGTGTCTTGGTGCATGCTCAGTCATCCAGATAAATAAATCCATAAAAGCTAAGTGAGGTCATCTGGACAAATTTTTTCTGGGTTGAAACGTTTCGTCTTTCATCCGAAAACTTCATCATTCTGAGGTCATGCTCATTCCAAACTCATAGCACCTTCTCAGAGTGGATAAACCAGTTTGCTGGGGATATCCAGAATTAGCTTTTCACAACAAAGTTCATGCTCAATCATCCAGGTACCAAATCCAACAATTCTCAGTCAGATCATCTGGACAGTTTATTTTTTATAGAAACGTTTCGCACTCCATCCGGAGGGCTTCATCAGTCAGAGGAGTTCCTGTAAACTGTTTCCCCACCAAGCAGTAAACGCATTAAGTGGACCAACCAGTTTGCTGGAGGTAAGATGGTTTCTGGGGGCCGTCCTGTCCCTCGTCAACTCCTCCCATGCAGGCAGCCACAGCCCAAGTGGTTCAAGACAACAAAGTTCATGCTCAATCAGCCAGGTACCAAATCCAATAATTCTCAATTGGGTCATCTGGACATTTTCTTTTTCATAGAAAGATAGCTTTCCACAAGTAAAAGGAGTCTAACAATCAATCGCCAGTAACTTAACTATTCACAGAAGTAGACTGAGGCAAAACTGGCCAAAGTGGTTCAAAATGTCCTGATGCATAAATTCTGAAATCAGAACATGAGAGGACCAGAAACTAAGTATGATCCTTGACTACCGGTACAATGTCACCAAAGGGAGGTGACTTGGGCAAGGCCACAGGGTCTTATAGCACCAGCCGAATGCCTGCACGTTGGTCATCTTTTACAACATAATTGATGTACTGTATCAACCTACAGCACATGTTGTCAATTAGCCAAAAATCTTTCCAGTGTGGAATATGTCAAAGCTGTGCAGCTTCCTAAAGGACCTGGGGAAGGCGTTGTGGTACCACATGTAGTATACATTGAAGACAGCACATGCCAAGGACCCCCAGCTACTGCAGCTACAGTAAGGGAGATCCAGGAGAGGACTACACCCAGTCCACCAATGTGTGAGGTAACTGTGTCAATGCAAGAGCATGTTATCTGTGCCTTAGGATGAGCCAAAAATATCTTATCAACTTCTTTCTAGGTTGCTACTGGGGGCAAAAAGGAAGAAGAGGGGCCTGTAAACCATCTGATGATGTCAAGACGAGGATGACGTGTGGAAATGTGCTAAATTCATTTGCACAAAGCACACTGATGACATGTCCCTCATGTGCTGCGATGACAAAACATGCATTTTGTTCATTTCCACCTATTCCTTTTTGTGTATTTCAGGTTTTAAACGTTGCAATGTGTTTACCATCACAACATGACATAGAGGACTTGGAGACAGACACACATGCACTGTGTTCATGTTGCTAATCCCTTATTCGGTTCTGGTTTAAAAACAGTGATTGGATAAAGTTTATTTTCTACACAAATCCTCACGACTCATTCATCTTGATTTTAAATCAACGGGTGAATGTGACTCTGAACAAAACAGGTGTCTCAAGTTCATTTATAAACCTTACTCTTTGGAAGAAAA
>JBBPBX010050167.1:3501-25086 GCA_038048925.1 Garcialebias charrua | reverse complement strand
CCTGCTGATCTTTTACAAAAACAACAATGTCGTCAGCATAAGCAGACAAAACTATATTGCTGTGAAAACCAGGTAAAACCAGACCGTGAACACACGAGCGGATTTTCTGAAGGAGGGGTTCCAGAGAGAGTGCATAGAGCATCCCCGACAGGGCACAGCCCTGTCGAACACCTCTATACACCCCAAAAGGAGCACACAGGCTACCATTGATCCTTAGCACACTCTCAATGTTGCTGTACAGTACCTGAATCTTGGCAATAAGACCAGCGCCGAACCCAAACCTTTCCATGGTTTTCCAGAGGAAGGCGTGCTCGACGCGGTCAAACGCCTTTTCTTGATCTAATGAAATCAAGGCTGATTTTAAACCCAACGAACTGGAGACTTCCAAAACATCTCTGATTAGGTAGATGTTATCTACCATAGACCTGCTGGGGACGCAATAGGTCTGGTCCCGGTGGATGACCTCTTCCATAGCTCCCCTCAGCCTAGTTGCCAGAGCCTTAGAGAGTATTTTATAATCAGTGCAGAGGAGAGACACAGGGCGCCAGTTCTTAATGTCCTGCAGGTTCCCTTTTTTTGGCAGGAGCGTAATGACTGCCCTGCGGCAAGACAGCGGGAGTGAACCAGTGACCAGGCTTTCGTTAAGAACATCCAGCAGGTCCCCTGCCAGGATGTCCCAGTAGGCCTTAAAAAACTCTACTGTGAGTCCGTCGATGCCAGGAGCCTTCTGGCCCTGCATGCTCTGGAGGGCTGCGTGGAGCTCCTGAAGCCCCAGTGGGCGCTCCAGGGAGGTGTTGGTCTCCTCAGAAACCTGGGGTAGTCCACTGCAGAACTCCCGATGCAGCTCCTCATTCTCTTTATACTCACTGTGGAACAGAGAAGAGTAGAACTCCACAGCCCTCCTCCTGATCTGACCTGGCTCACTCAGTTGTTGCCCTGTGTCTGACAGCAGGGAGTGGATCATCTTCCTCTGCCCGTGCTTCCTCTCCAAGCTGAAGAAAAAGTTGGAAGGGGCATCCATCTCCGTGATGTTTTGGATCCGGGACCTGACCAACACGCCCTGGACTTTAGTTTCCAGCAGGTTTGCTAAGACTAGCTTCTTGGATTTTAGAGCTTCAATGTGCTCTGAATTTCCTGTGGATTCACTCAGTCGTTCTAAATCCACTATGTTAATCTCCAGATCTGTGACAGATCTGGTAATGTCACGAGTAACATTGAGAGTGTGCTGTTGACAAAGTTGCTTCATTTGAACTTTCCCGTAGTCCCACCATTGCATCAGACAGGAAAAATCACTCTTCCTCCATCTAAAAGCAGTCCAAAAAAACTTTAGAGCCTCTTTAAAACTCTGGTCGTGTGTCAAAACCGAATTAAAATGCCAGTAAGCGCTCCTAGGCAAAATGTTTCTGATAAAAACACTTCCCAAAAGCAACGAGTGGTCCGTAAAAGCCACAGGCAAAATCTGGCATGTCCTAAACACGTTAAAATGGTGCTTAAAACAATAAAAACGGTCAAGACGAGCTAAAGAGATACGGTTTTCTTTAAGGTGGGACCACGTGTACTGCCTGGAGCCTGCGTGCATCCTCCTCCATACGTCCACCAGACCACGAGACGTGATCAGCTGTCTCAGGACACGCTGGGCTGCCGGATGAGGCTCCGCATGATTGCGGTCCAAAGACTCGTTTTCTGTGCAGTTGAAATCCCCTCCTATAAAAACATAATCTTCAGACCCACAATCACCCAACCTCTCCCCAATTTCTTCTAAAAAACGTTTTTTCTCTGCATTGGCATTTGGAGCATAAATATTAATAAAAATCATGTTAAAATCATTAAAAACTGCTCTGACTAAAATACACCTTCCCTGAACGACATGTTGAACTTCCAAGGAGTTTGGAGTGAAAGCTTTTGAAAAGAGGAAGCCCACTCCTGCACTCTGGGAGGTGCTGTGGCTCAAAATGGCCTCCCCTTTCCACTCTCTGTACCAGTCTGCTTCATTAGAAGGATCACTGTGGGTTTCTTGCAAATAAAACACATCGATTCCCTTCTGGTTCATTGTCTGATACACTAAAGCACGTTTTACAGCTTCTCTTGCCCCATTCAGGTTCAATGATGCTATTTTTAAAGTATCCATGATGGGCGAGAAGTTAAAAATAAAACAGCAACAAACTAAAACAAATAATGAAGTGCTATTGTGCAACATTGTAATCAGAGTTGTTTTCTAACTTTTGACATTATTTTCTTTAACCTGTAAATTTCCTGAGAAGTAAATCCTGATACCTCCTTGTCCCTGATGTGAAGTTTTGCTGAAGAAAGAAATACTTTCAAATCAGGAAAAAAACTTTCCACTTTTATGCCTTTCAGCCCTTTGGTATCTTGGAGGAACGTGAGAAAAGCCTCCACTGGGTACCGGGGCTCTGTGCTGTTTGTCTGTGAAACAGACATTTCACTGGTGTCAGAGAAAACGCTGTCACAGTCACTGCTGTCCGACTCCTCCATCCTCTCTGCAGCCAACTTACTCATCTGCCTGCTGGCCTGCACAGCATCCACCACATTTTTCCTTTTAGTTCGTCTCTTGTTGGGGGCTGGGGCCCCCTGCTCCATCACCTCTTCGACCGCACCTGTCTCTCCCTCCACATCAGCTCCTAAAACCAACCCTGCACTGGTACTTCCTGAACCTTTATTCTCACTATCCTCCTCCACCTCAACTCCCACTCTCTGATCCTCACACATCAACTCCTCATCACCCACCTCCCCCTCCCGTTCAACCTGCTCCCCGTCTCCCTCCCCCACTTGAGTCTCACCACCACCACCATCACCACCACCACCACACACCTCCGTGCTGCTTTTTTCCACACACACACCACCCTCTGATCCTTCACTGTCTACAGTCTGCACCTCAACAGTATCAGAACGTGTAGCGGGGGCCGCAGCGGGTTCCCCCGCAGAGGAGGGCCCCCCCGCGGCAGCGGGAGCCCCCTCCGCTCCTCCCTCACCGGACAGGTCCGCAGCTGCGGGCTGCTGCTCATCAGGGTCCGGTGCGCGCGGCCCAGCCCTGTCAGGACACATTTTAATCATGTGTCCCTCCTGACGACAGCCAAAGCACTTCATGTTGGAGGACGTTGCAAACAGAATGTAATCAAAACCGTCCAGCCGCACATGAAAGCGCACATCCAGCTCCTCATCGTGCCTGTTGAGCACCATGAACAGCTGTCTCCTGTGAGACACCACGTGTTTTAATAAAGGTGATTTACACCCCGTCAGCACCTTTTTAACGGGAGACACCACCTTTCCATGTCGCGACAGCTCTTTAATCAGAAAGTCATCACTGACAAACGGAGGGACGTTGGACAGTGTGACTTTTCTCGCCGGCAGCGCGAGCGGCGACACCTGCAGCAACAAACCATTAACTGATATCCCCACCTCCACCAGTCTCTGGACCTGCTCCACTTTCTCCACAAACACCACCACAGCCCCGTTCATGCGGGCTGCAGACCTAATGGACCCATGTCCAACCACCTCCCCCACCGCCAAACAAACTTCCTCCACGCTGCACGCAGAACCAGCACCCACCTTGATGCCGTTCTTACGTGTCAGCGTGGAGAAGTTCCCAGAGCCAGCCATGGTGGCTAGACGCTGGCCAGCACGTGCACCTGACGGCCACACGTGTCAAACAAACTTTCTACACCACTAAAACACCAAACACCACAATTAAATAACTAACATGAACATAAACACCCAGTGAAAAGAGTAGAAAAGGGACAGAAAAAACGAATGAATGAACACTCTCACTTTCTGCTCCTCAGCTCTTCCACGCACGTCCTCTCTCTTCAAGAAGAAGAAGAAGAAGAAGAAGAAGAAGAAGAAGAAGAAGAAGAAGAAGAAGAAGAAGAAGAAGAAGAAGAAGAAGAAGAAGAAGAAGAAGAAGAAGAAGAAGAAGAAGAAGAAGAAGAAGAAGAAGAAGAAGATTATTGAGCATACATCAGGGTATCTGACAGACAGCTCACCCAGCCGGAGACAGAGATTCTTGCCAGGGGACTAAACTTTGCAGTGGCACCAAGTAGAATTCCGCTGGTAGAGATGATCACAGCCACTGAGTCAGCCATCCGTAACAACAAAATTAGAGAGTTTGAAGCAGAACAACTCAGAGTCAAAGTTTCAGCCTGTCTCAGTAATGCTAAACCACCACCTTCCAACATCAGTAGAGAAGAGAAAGATGCACTCACCACTCTTAGCAAGGACAAAAACATCATAATTCTCCCAGCAGACAAAGGAAGGTGCACAGTGATTTTGAACCAGAAAGACTATCATGAGAAAGTTATGTCACTCCTTAGTGACGTAACCACTTATGAACCGCTGAAAAGAGATCCAGGAAGTGGTTACAAGAAGAAGTTGATAGATTGCCTGAAAATTTTGAAGCAGGACAAGGCTATTGACAGTATTCTGTACCACAGACTGTACCCAGGGGAGGCCACGCCAAGTCTGTATGGTTTACCCAAAATCCACAAACAAGGTGTACCTTTAAGACCAATTGTTAGCATGATTAACTCGGTCACTTACAATGTTTCCAAATATCTGGCATCTGTACTCATCCCTTTAGTTGGCAGCTCAGAACACCACATACAGAACACCATGGACTTTGTGGATAAGGTGAGGGATGTCATCATGGAGACTGATGAAACAATGGTCTCTTTTGATGTCACATCACTCTTTACGTGCATTCCTGTTGATGAGGCAGTAGAGGTGGTCTGTTTAAGGTTAAAATCAGACACCTCCAGTCTCCTCCAGGCTCGACTACTGCAACTCCCTGTTCATTGGTATCCCTGGCAAAAACCTTCAGAAACTTCAATACATTCAAAACAGTGCAGCAAGGATTCTGTTGAGAGTTCGTAAATTTGAACATATTACACCCATTCTCCATAACCTCCATTGGCTTCCTGTCACCTACAGAATTCAGTACAAAACTGCTCTCATTACCCATCAATGCTTGCACGGCACTTCACCTGACTATCTAAAGGACATTCTTGCACCATATTCATCCACCCGGTCTCTACGTTCACAGAACAGCAATTTACTTCATATTCCTCGGACCAAATTGAGGACCATGGGAGACCGAGCATTCTGTGTGGCTGCCCCCCGCCTGTGGAACTCCCTCCCTGACGACCTGAGAGCTCCACAGTCACTGGTTGACTTTAAAAGCAGCATAAAGACCTTTCTTTTTAAGCAAGCCTATTCTGCCTCCACATGATTTTATCTTTGATCTTAGCTGATATCATTATTGATTTTACTTGATTTTATCACTTGTTTTATTTTATTTATTTTTTAAGCAAGCCTAATCTGCATCCACATGATTTTATCTTTGATCTTAGTCGATATTATTATTGATTTTATTTGATTTTATCACTTGTTTTATTTTGATCTTTGCTTTGTTACACTTTGTAGCACTTTGAGATTTTTATTAATGAAAAGTGCATTATAAATGGAATTCATTATTATTATTATTATTATTACCACTCTGGGCAACAGGACCACGCTTTCCACAGAGCAACTGTGTCAACTCTTGAAACTGTGCCTGCAGTCAACCTACTTCACATATGGGGAGCAATATTATAGTCAGAAACATGGGTGTGCTATGGGGTCTCCAGTTTCTCCTATTGTTGCCAACCTGTACATGGAGGAGGTAGAAAAGAAAGCCTTTTCATTCATTCATTCAACCTTTATTTATACAGGCTAGCCTCGTTGAGTCACGGGGACTCATTTACAAGAGGGACCTGTCTCACTCACACCAAACAACCATCCACTCTCACACTCACACCTAGGGTCAATTTAGAGTCACCAATCAGCCTAACAAGCATGTTTTTTTTGGTCTGTGGGAGGAAACCGGAGTACCCGGAGGAAACCCACGCATGCACGGGGAGAACATGCAAACTCCACCCAGAAAGGCCCCGGACCGGGATTTGAACCGGCAACCTTCTCGCTGAGAGGCAGCACCAAGTCATTTGTTCAGTTATGGGTTATGACCGAAAGAACAAGATCTCGGATACAAGCGGCTGAAATGAGTTTTCTCCGCAGGGTGTCTGGACTCTCCCTTAGAGATAGGGTGAGAAGCTCAGTCATCCGGGAGGGACTCGGAGTAGAGCCGCTGCTTCTCCACATCGAGAGGAGCCAGTTGAGGTGGCTCGGGCATCTGGTTAGGATGCCTCCTGGACGCCTCCCTGGTGAGGTGTTCCGGGCATGTCCCACCGGGAGGAGACCCAGAGGAAGACCCAGGACACGCTGGAGGGACTATGTTTCTCGGCTGGCCTGGGAACGCCTTGGGATTCCCCCGGAGGAGCTGCTCCAAGTGGCTGGGGAGAGGGAAGTCTGGGCCTCCCTACTTAGGCTGCTACCCCCGCGACCCGACCCCGGATAAGCGGAAGAAGATGGATGGATGGATGGATAATTAATAATAATAATGAATTCAATTTATAACGCGCTTTTCATTAGTGAAAATCTCAAAGCGCTACACACATTGAATGCTACACACATTCATACACCGGTAGCGGCAGACTACCATGCAAGGTGCTTTCCAGTCCTACCGGGAGCAACTGGGGTTAAGTGTCTTGCCCAAGGACACAACGACACATGGTGTGGGGAACCGGGATTCGAACCGCCAACCTTCCGATCGGGGGACGACTGCCATTACCACTACGCCACGGCCGCCCCGTATAAATATATCAAGTTCACACGAGAAGATGTAAAAAATGGCAGGTTGGCTTTCTTGGACTGTGAGGTCTCAGTTTCTGATAGAGGAAATTTGCAAACTGAGGTGTACCGCAAACCCACCCACACAGACCAGTATTTACAGTTTGACTCCCATCACCCTCTGGAGCACAAGTTAGGAGTCATCAGGACTCTGTACCACAGAGCAGACAGCGTCCCCACTAACTCAGGAGCCAGACAGAAGGAGAAATCACACACAAAACAGGCTCTAGAGAAATGTGGATATCCTAACTGGGCCTTCCTGAAAGCAGAGAAGAAACCCAAACAGGACTCCAGCCAGCCATCAGGTGAAAAGAAGGAACCCAGACCCAGACCAGTGGTCATTCCGTATGTTGCGGGAGTTTCAGAGACATTGAGACGTTTATTTTCTAAACACAACGTCCCAGTGGCTTTTAAACCCCAAAATACATTACGGCAAAGACTGGTTCATCCCAAAGATCCAGTCCCCCGGCACAAACAGAGTAATATTGTGTATGCTGTTCAGTGTCAGGAGGGCTGTGATCAGTCTTATATCGGGGAAACTAAACAGCCACTGGCCAAAAGGATGGCCCAGCACAGAAGATCAACATCATCAGGTCAGGACTCTGCAGTCTACACTCATCTCCAGGCCAGCGGTCACTCTTTCAGGGATGAAGATGTTCACATCCTTGATAGAGAGGAACGATGGTTTGAGAGAGGAGTAAAGGAGGCCATCTTTGTGAAAAGAAACCGTCCATCATTAAACAGAGGTGGAGGCCTCCGGGTTCAACTGTCCCCCTCTTACAATGCTGTTATTGCTAGTATCACTCAGCCCTCTGTGAATAGCAAACAACCATCAGGGTGTTAACGATCCATCGTTAGGCTGATGGTCCTCCTTGATCATGTGAGCAGCTGGTTTCGGCTGTCATCAGCCAACTGGTTGATCCACTGTGGGAGGGTGCTATTTATAAGACTGAGCTGAATACAGCTTCTCAGACTGAGGAAGTCTTTCGGACGAAAGACGAAACGTTTCTACAGTTTTTTTTTTTTTGCTTTGTTTTGTTTTATTTTTTGAATGTCCAAAGGACCAGACTTAGCTTTTTTAGATTTTTCTACCTGGATTATTGAGCATGCATCAAGGTCCAATAATGGTTAATATTTGTGTGTGGGGAGGTTGTTCGAACTCCAGTTTGTCTGGACATTCATCATCATCATCATCATCATCATCATCATCATCATCATCAACTTTATTTGTAAAGCACTTTAACACAGCCACAGCTGAAACAGAGTGTTGGACACTAGCTACAAACAAGATTAAAAAAGCATAAAAACAGAACCACCAAACTAATACACAGTGAACTAAAATTTCCCTTTAAAATACAATAAAATGACAAGTTAAACAGATAAAATCAATAAAAATGAAGTAAAATCAAGTCTCAGTTGGGTTGAAGGCCAATGAGTATAGATGCGTTTTTAAACGGGTTTTAAAAATGGACAGTGAGGGAGCCTGTCGAATGTGTAAAGGCAGAGCATTCCATAACTCGGGGCCACCAACAGAGAAGGCCCTATCTCCTCGAAGCTTCCTCTTACTCCGTGGAATGACCAGGAGCAGCTGGTCAGCAGACCTGAGTGACCGGGATGGAGTGTAATGGTGTAGAAGCTCTGCCAAATAAGGGGGGGCAAGGTTGTTTAAAACCTTAAAAACAAACAAGAGAATTTTAAAATGAACTGTAAAATACACGGGCAGCCAGTGGAGAGAAGCCATTGATTTCTTGCACCAAAAAAACCCAGCTTTCAGAGCTTGGGTGAGGTTTGTCCGGTTGAAAAGGCAGGATTTCACCAACAGAAGCGTCATGACCAACTCCGTGATTTGTCAGGAGGATTACAATGACAGCGACCTGAACGAACACAGGATTGGCTTCAGAAGTGAGGACAAGAATATAATTTATTTATTTTTTGGTTGAAATGGTTGAAAGTGGTTTAGGAGCTATGAATTATGATATACACAGAGCTAAACCAAAGCTATCTCGACACGGTTGTGTCTCAGCTGGTTTCAGGCTGTCATCAGCCAACTGGTTGATCCACTGTGAGAAGGTGCTATTTATAAGACTGAGCTGAATACAGCAAGTCAGACTGAGGAAGTCTTTCGGACAAAAGATGAAACGTTTCCCCATTTTTTTTTTTTTGCTTTCTTTTCTTTTTTGAATGTCCAGAGGACCAGACTTAACCTTTTTTAGATTTACCTGGATTATTGAGCATGCATCAGGGTAAACATGGCTGTGATAAAAAAACAACTGCTAATTATGAAATGTTGATTATCTACTAATCACTTGCATTTTTAGGTACAAAGTTTTGCAAAAAGAAATTGCTCAAACAGCTGCTTGTGATGTTTTTAGGGAAATGAATGTGTGCTGCTGTTGTATCAATTTTCTGTCAAACTCAGGTCTTATAGGGGCGCTAACCTGAGAGATGCATACTGGCAGCCTTCATGGACCCATGTTTCAGAAGGAAGATGAACGTTGATATAAATGTCATTAACATAATATTGAAACAAAACATATATTGTTAAAAAAATGTTTTAAGTCATTAGTATTTAACAGTCAACACTTAGTAAATGAGTATTCTGTGACACTGACGGAACCTTTTCTGGACTGTAGAACGCATTAGCTTGCATTATTCACTGTAAGTGAGCAGAGTCTATCAGAAAATCAGAAATAGTTAAATACATGTATATACTGTATTTGGCTCTGAGAAATTACTACATACTGTACTTTCAATACAATGACAAGCTTTTTACATTCAGTTATAGGTGTTTAACAGATCAGACATCTCGTAACATCTATTAAACTGTGCAATACTAAACAAATTAAAATTAAACAGGAATTAATTAATTAATTGTTTAATTTATTAACAATTACACATTGCATGGTTGATATTGCTGCTGCTTCTGTAGAGTGCATGGTCACGTGATTGTGTATATATTTTTCTTTACAGAGTACACCACAAAGGTTGTGCACAGGCTGTTCGAAGCATACGCAGAGTCCAATGGAGTTGAAGAGTTCCATACAAGATGTTGTACAGAACGTACTCCCAACACTTGCAGCTGGGATGGAGAGACCCAACATGGCTGATGCAATCGCAGCTTACTGTTCTTGGTTTCAGCTATAGTCTAACAATTTTTGAATGGCACGGCAGTTAGTCAAAAATTAATGCTGAGTAACAGAAATAAATGAATAGACCTTCAACTGTGGTTGCAGAATTTATTTACACACTAGAAAATTCGTAACAGTTTCTGTACATGAAGCGGTGGTATATATACAGTATTGTTTACAGCTCTGGAAGTCGAAAACCTGTGTAAGCATCACTTGGGAAAGTTTGTCTAATCTTCATGACAACACAGGATGGAAGGACAACGCGTATCTTCTTGCCCAAGTAGTGCCAGATCCATCACAGCGCAGTTACTGCACAGACACCTTGTAAGAAGAAAAAAAAAATATATGAATACATGTAATTCACAAATAATATATATAAATATATATATATATATAAATATATATATATATATATATATAAATATATATATATATATATATATATATATATATATATATATATGTATGTACATATATATATATATGTATATGTATAAACATATTTAGAAATATGTAAAACGATCAGTTATAGTGGGGGAACAATCAATAGTTTCATAACAGCCCTACAGTAATTTCTATTAATTTGTTATTATTTTACATTTGTACAGTTAACAAGCACAACTTTATAAGGTTGACAATAACAACTTCAGATTTTGATTGAAAAGAAGATAAGCTAATAGTCCCTTTTCCTCCTGTTTTTGGATAGTAGCTTATCAGCTCTCACACACACACATCCCACACACCCAAACGCTGTTTGTTTTTGCTCCTCCATCCTTACATCTGAGCGTGCCCCTTGTAGCAGTGAACACACAGAGTGGACACACAGAGTGTAATCCCTCACTCCCTTCAAATCATCGCGATTTAGTTTTTATCTTTTTATTTATCGCTGTGGAGTTGTAAGGTAAACACAATTTAGCATCACTCCGACAGTAGTGCGGGTGTGGGCGCGGGGGGAGGGGGTGTATTTCCGTAAGGTAATGCAGAGAAAAAAAGAGGGAACAGATGGACAAAAACGTTTTATAGGCAAATGGTCCTTACAATCCATTTTTTGTTTACTCAAATAAATAATTTTTGTTAGAAAAAGGCTACTGGAACATAGTTTACCAGTCCGTGTTTTCAATCCGAGCTGGTGCGTTCTCTGATGACTCTTCTGCAGGGGGAGCTGCCTCTTGCCTTCTTCGTGGTTCATACATGTACGGTAAAGGTCCTTGCTGATCAATAATTTCAGTCTGGACATCTACATCTTGTTCTCTATCACTTGCAGATAAATCATTAAAAATATTGTCTAAGTCACTGGAACTTCCACTGAAATCCTCATCACTCTCATAAGCAGCCGCCATGGTGAACTGCCTTCTGCCTTTTGGGAGGAGCCTTTTTTTACGTGAATCACGAGTTCGGCAATGTTCGGGGGGGTTTCCGGAAAACTCCGGCAATACGTTGTTTTTTTTTTGTTTTTTTTCCACTTGCCTGGCCCAAATGCAAAAATGAAAATAGAAATCATATTCTACTACAGTAATTCTCCAATATGGTGAATTGTTATTGTCACGGTGGGTGTTGTTCTTTAATAAGAGATGTTTTCTTTCACTGCACAGGACACGGCAGGTGTTGGTGATGATGAGGGAACCCCTGGTCCAGCCTAGATGTTTGTGAGACGTGGGAAGACACCACCGCTACAGCTCAAACATGAGGGAAGCAGTGAGGAGCTGAGATTGGATCCAAATACAAACAAGTTGTTCCACTGAGCACTGTAATCTGACTGATTACATGTTTTTAAATCTCCAAAAGCAGTCGAGGAAGCTGGGAGTTAGTCAGAAGATGTAATAATAATAATATAATTTAAACAGTGTTTAAATATTGTGCCTCATTTAGCTTGACTCATACGTTTTGTACAGTAATGTAACATTATCATCAAATTTCTTTTTAATAAAATGGCTAAAACGACTCTAAGCCTGTCTTAAACCAAAATACAGTACACATTTTTTTTGGGTGATAATACATCAATGAAGACAAAAGTCAGAATGTTTTGAACATTTTATTTTCTTACAAGTAGTAAGTAGTGTGACTGTAGTGTCAGGGTAGTCCTTGAAGTCTGCAGGTAGATTTCTGCATATCTGCTCTTCAGGTAGAGCCGAGTACTGTCAATACAAAGTTGCTGTGAAAATCCGTCTGACCGTGGACTGATGGACACCGTACGGGTCAGCAAGGTCCCGTTGCTTTGATCCAAGGTCAAGGTCATTTAAGAACAGGAAGAACTCAACGGGCTGCAGGGTATGAGTTGACGGGGTGGTGTGGTTAAATAATCAATAAATAACACTGAACAACTGGTAATAACTAATAATTAAATCTCAATGTCACTACTTGTGCAATAACCTGTCACACAACCTGTGTAATGTTGATTATGTGCATACATATATATGCACATAAAGTTTTAAATATATATATAAATATATACACATATATATAATAATATATTATTATATATACTGTATGTGTATATATTTATATATATATATATATATATATATATATATATATATATATATATATATATATATTATATATATATATATATATATATATATATATATATATATATTTAAAACTTTATGTGCATGTTAGCTTATATTACTAGCTTGAAATACTTGCAGTAGTTCATTCAAATTCATCCTGCTGCATTGTTATATCCGTCTCTCTTCAGGACTTTGTGAATATTATAATTACTTTTTCACTGTGCATGCTTTTAGTATACATACAGTAGTTTGTTCTTTGATTTTTAGCAAGTCAAATCTGCTCTTCTCATCCTGAGCACTTCATTGTACTGTTAACTCTGTGTTAACCTGTATAAGACAAATAAACACAAGTTGAACTTGATGGGGAGTTCCTCTCAGTTCTTGGTGAACACCGACCATGAATGGCAGAGCAGTCATGGGCCAGAAACACATCAGGAGGTCAGATGATGCAAACCTGAAAAAAAAACAAGTGTTCATATTTACCTACAAGTAAAAAACCAAACGGAGAACTCTTTATGAGAGTTATGCTTTAAAATAAATTAATTACATCTCAGGAAATTAAATGTTTAATTGGAGTGAAACAGTTCTGGTTTCATATTAAAGGAAACAGCAGAGAATATTTCAGAGGTGTAACAGCTCTGAAGTTACTAAGAGTTTACAAACATATTTACAGATTAGAAAACATATGTTAAAATCTGAATATTATTTTAAAAGTATGTAGTTACAAACTTTTATTAAATCACTCATCATGACTCCAACATTAAATCTACAAGTGCAGGGTGTGGAGTCGAGTCATATTCATGTTTCTTACTGAGCTGCAGCTGTTGTTGTGTTCTCCTCCTCCTCGCTGTCCTCTCTGCTGCTTCTCCCAAAGCCCCGGTCATGGAAGTGGAAGATTATTCCACTGGAACAATGCAGGTACAGCTCATTTTTAACCACTGTTTGATGCTGGCTCTTGAATATTCTGAGGTTTAAAACGCCGGCTACAACCGAGTGTTAGCTTTAAGGCTAACTCGGTTAGCCACGAACTCTGGCATTAAAATATAAAAAACTAAGCGCTCTATTGTCCCTGCTATTCACTGGACACAACGGCACACAACAAATCTCTCTTGTTGTACCAGTAGCTCGCAGATAATTTACCTTTTGTGTCTTTTACATGGTCTAGTTCTAGAAGCTACCGCTAACAACAACAGTAGTAGATGAGAGCCGGAAGTGAAGCGTATCGGTCACATTTTAACGGAAGTACGTCACCACTACCCGTGGCATATAGCCTATTCAAGATCAACTGGACTTTATTTGTAACAGAAGACGTTTCGCTTCAACAAGCCAACCCTAATTATAGGATTCATCAAAAAGGAAAGTCTTCAAACTGGACAATGTGTCAGCCTCGTGGACCGAAACTGGAAGTTGGTTCCACAAGAGAGGAGCCTGACAACTGAAAGATCTTCCTCCCATTCTGCTTCTGGAAACTCTAGGAGCCATATGTAAACCTGCAGTCTGAGAATGAAGCGCTCTGTTAGGAAAATATGTAAAAACAAGATCTGTAATATAAGATGGAGCTAGGTTGTTGAGCACTTTGTAGGCTAGAAGTAAGATTTTGAATTCAATTCTGGACTCGACAGGGAGGCAATGGAGAGAAACTAAAACTGGAGAGATATGATCTCTCCTACTAAAACCAGTTAAAGAGCCATTCAAAAGATTTGGATCGTGAGTAAATATCACATCTCTAATCAGATGGAAAAGTTAAGTATTCATGGAGGAGCTTCAGATCTAATCTGGCAGAGGCTTCGGAGGTGGGTGCAACCCCCCCTCATGTAACGGGTACGGGTTACATAATCAGAACGTTCCTAACAAGAAATCCAGGCCTCTGCAGCTCCATTGCGTTAAACTATCTGTTGAATAATATACGGTAAATAATAAAATCCTAACCTTGTGGGCTCTAGCGTTGTTGGCACATTAAGACCCAGTGAGCTAAAACCACAAAGAACTCTTCATTAATAGTTTGAAGAGCTGAACATACACATCCTACAAATATAAAGCCCCCCACAGCAGTTTAATGTAAAACCCTGCTGCCCACCTCACGCTGTGCAGACTGTAGGTGTGACTGTTGTACCTGTGAACGCGTGCTGCTCCATCTTTTTTTGTCGCCTCTCGGTTTCGGTATCATTCTCATCTTCTGTCTTGTGGACAGCGACGATGTCACACACCTGAACGGTGTGGCTGTTTGCTGAAAAGACATTAAGATGACACTTCATTATGACCAAAGCTTGATGCCCTTTACGAGCAATGTTGATCCATGTTGCTACAAGTAGACATACACAGAAAACTAATAGGCCTTTTGAAGACAATGTACATTGGCTATATATATTTTAAAAAAAACAACTAGGGATGGGGCCAATTTGATCCAGTATTGGTATCTGCTTCCGATACCAGCATAATTTAAGTATCGGATTTTCCGATCCAACCTGCCAATATTTCCAATCCGGCTTCAAAGAGCACATGTGTTCCACCATACTCTGTGACTACTGTCTTAACATTGTGTGAGTTTAACCCAATGAAAACACTCTGGGCCTCACAACAGGAAACACCCAAACTTTAACAGCACACAAGAGGCAGGTCTATATCACAGACGTCCTTCTCACTCATGGTGCAGCTGGAAAACAAAAAAAAACACTAAGCATTGTGGGAAAGACAACACAGTCCACTCCCCTTAACCACTACGGGTGGATTTTGTTGTCTTTCCCATAATGCTTAGTGGTATTTTAGACTAAAATGCTACTAATACTAATGCTTAGCGGTATTTTAGACTAAAATATCACTAAGCATTATGGGAAAGACAACAAAATCCACTCCCGTAGTGGTTAAGGGGAGTGGACTGTGTTGTCTTTCCCATAATGCTTAGCGGTTTTTTAGTTTTCCAGCTGCACCATGAGTGAGAAGGACATCTGTGATATAGACCTGCCTCTTGTGTGCTTTTAAAATTTGTGTTTCCTGTTGTGAGGCCCAGAGTGTCTTCTTGGGTTTAACTCACACAATGTTAAGACAGTAGTCATAGTATAGTCGCAGTTCAAAAAATTCATTATGCCTCTTATACCTGAACGTTATCGGATCGGGAAAGTATCGGTATCGGTCGATACCCAGATTTAAGGATTGGATCGGAAGTAAGAAATGTGGATCGGTGCATCCCTAACAACAACAACAAAACAATAAATATGCAGCGCAAACAGCAGTGGCCCTTTTAACTGTTTAATGTTTATGAGCAAGCCCACAATAAAATAACTACTACTATAGATTTACTGCTCCTAATGTTTCCATTTCCAAACTTTAAAACTAAGAACAATTTCAGTTGAGATATGACACGAGTTGTTTCATTTGCTGTTATGGTATCTGAAGGGTATGGGAACACTTTCACTGGATTTGATCACAAAATACGGATTATTTTAATTTATTTTCACGTCAGCTTATTTCATTCTTTAACAAGAATCAAACACAAATACTAACCTCAAAAAGCTTTCTAAACAGCTGAAGCGTATTCATCTTTAATCTGTCTGAGACACGCTGTAATTCAGTTCAAGGTGGTGCACAGGTTGCACTGGTCCAAAGACAAGTGGGCCAAGATCAAAGCTGACCTGGACCCCGCATGTAATGTTTGCAAACAAACTCCATCTACACTTCTACATACATTCTGGACCTGTCCCAAACTGCTGACATTTTGGCAATCTATTTTTGACACCTTCTCTGGGATATGTGGAAAACTGTACACCCATCACCGTTCATCTCTCTGTTTGGTGGGGGTCCATGTGGATACGTCCTTCAGCAAGCACCAGAAGGATGTGATTGTTTTGGCTTTCTTCTGGCCAGGAGACTTGTTTTGTGCAGTTGGAAGGACCCACAACCCCCAGCATATGCACAATGGATAAAATGTCATGTATAATATTGATCTGGAAAAAATATATACCCTGAAAGGTTCAGTTAAAAGATTCTGGGACACCTGGCAGACTTTTGTGTCATATGTTGAAAACATGTCAATATACCTGTATAAAGACATTTATGTATGTGTGGCTGACCCGGTGTGGGAGGGGATTCTGTTCTTTGTTGTGTTAGAAAAAAATAAAAATAAAAATAGTTTGATGTAAAAAAACACAACAACTGAAGCTTATGAAAATGGCATACATCGTTGTTCATTAGTAAAACAAACGGCATTCTATTCCTTTAAAAATTCTGCACGTATTTATAAATTAATACTCGTCTTTGTGTTTAAGACTCATTGTGAAGGATGGAAATACGCTTTGGGAGTTCTGTTGCAGCGGGAATACCATAATCTCTGGTGTACAAGTCACAGTTTTTTTTTTGCATAGATTTGTCAGTCCTGCGACTTATTCGCCAAAGCGACTTATAAACTTTTCCCCCCATATTCATAACGCAATTTTTGACTGATGCTTTAAATTTCGAAGAACTGCAACAGCGAGGCCTCCTGTGTGCACTCGCTTCACTCAGCTGGTGCAGGCGGAGGAATGCTGGAGAGCTAGAGGCTCCGGCCGCGATGGATGGATGGCACCGCCCAGGCGAAATGCAACTGTTTTGACAATTAAATAAACGTGACGGGTCAGCAATGATGCATAATAAATGCAACTTAAACGCCGAAGAGACTTGTACTGTATATGCTTTTTTCCTCTTCATGATTTTTCTTCTTTTTTTTTGTGATGCTACTTATACTACGGAGCGACTTAAACGCTGGAAAATATGGTAATAAACCACACATTGGATTGCTTCAACAAAAATATTGCCTGTTCTTTTTTTTTTGTAGTTAAATCAGATAAAGTGATGCTATAACTTGGATATATGGAGTTCACTTCCTCTGAATTAAGAGGCGACGACTTCCTGCCAATAAGTTTTAACACTTTAAGCTCAACACTGAGGACAAGAACTAAACAAACTGTATCTTTTTCTTTATCTTCTTTCTCTTAGTGGCTCTAATACACCGTACAACTCTGTTTCCATTATTCTGACTTTATTCTTGAATACAGTAGTATTTTAACTTTTTCTCTCAACATTTCAGCTTTACATTAATCTCAAATCTACGAAAGCGTATTGCAGTCAACCATGAAAAAAAAATTGGAGCTTATGTAGTAATCATGTGACACGTATGTAGTAAAAACGTGATACTATGCAGTAATAACGTGATACTATATAGTAAAAACGTGATACGTATGTAGTAATAACCTGATACTATGTAGTAAAAACGTGATACTATGTAGTAAAAACGTGATACTATGTAGTAATAACGTGATACGTATGTAGTAAAAACGTGACACTATGTAGTAAAAACGTGATACTATGTAGTAATAACGTGATACGTATGTAGTAAAACGTGATACTATGTAGTAAAAACGTGATACGTATGTATAGATGTAGCATTCGTGTAGCCAGTATTTTAGGAGGGGCGGTTCCTTTAAATATACAGTAGTCCTGCAAAAAGCCACATGCCTCAATAGCACAATGGAAAGCGCGTCTGCTCTCCACTCCAACGACCCAGGTTCGATTCCGACCTGGTTGAACTTATTTTACTTTTTTTTTATATTGGATAAATAAAATAAAAAAGGAGTTTGTGTTAACCACAGGCATATTAAGTCTATGGTGTTAACCGGTTCAACATTAGCGCTGTTCCCATACCTTCTCTTTCCACCTCTCCTAACATAGAACTTGTGTTGTGCGGGAGTTGTAGGCGGGACCACAAGTATCACATTTTTACTACATACATATCACGTGATTACTACATAAGCTCCAATCTCGCTTCCGTACAAGCACAAAAAACTTCATTTTTTTTTTTTTTACCTCTGTCTGGTTTATCCTCATAGATAAACTAATATGGTGTAGAAATGTTAGCAAACAGAAATAAATAAAAAAGCCAGAAGCTGCAAAATATTATTTTCTACAAAAATGACATTGCTCATTTTAAGTACTTTTTTAAACCTTTCATCCATTAAAGGTTTAAAACTTTGTCCTGATGTGAACTTTGAGAAGCAGACAGTAGAGAACTGAACAAATCCTGAGAGAACCGGAGAACGTTGACAGGGAACACGTCCCACGGGAATGGGATTCAGGCTGGCTCTTCAGAACCTCCTGGGGATTTAAATAAAAATCCTTGTTTTAGTGGTTCGGTCAGTAATCGTATTTGTCGGAGACCTGGTTGGTACCTCCTGGTATCGACTAGAGGCGTCTGTTCAGCGGCTTTAAGTGCTGCCGCAAGGCATCAAGGAATTTAAATCTGGACTTTTCCATCACGTTGCCTGAACTGCAAGTAAATGAGTCGTTTTCAGGTCTTTTCAAGAAGGAAAGACAAGTTCTTACGTTGAAACAAACCAAGAGGAGCCGATAAATTCAACTAAACAATGAAAAAATGGCGTCAGATCGGTGCTTAAAGAGAGAAATCCTGAAAAGTCAAGCTGTTAACAGAACCAATTCCAAAATCCTATTTGTGTAAATTACACTTTAACTGACCTCTCACATACAGACATTCAAGTCTCTCCTGCTGAAATGGATGGGAGGGAGGTGCGACGTTCAGCTGCTCTTCTGGGAGCTGGAGAGGATCAAATTTCATTCCTTTCTCAAATACAGATGATATTCCACACTGGCAGGAGCTACGTCCTGCTTTTTTCACATTTTCAACAACAGGAATAAGACACGTGTGAAATGGCTTTATCTGAAATGGCGATGTGGGGGTGAAGGTTTTGGGGGTCCTCCATAAAATGTTAAAGTAGATGCAATTTCTTGCATTTTAGTGTATTTTAATGGGTTGGTAAAACATCTATATTTACCTACATTTGTAAACACTTGATTCGATTACAGGTAGTTCTCGGGTTACGACGGTCTCGAGTTACGACGTTTCGTGGTTACGACGCATCTCCCATTTACGATGAAAAGCCTTATTTCGAGTTAGGCAGTTTTACGTCGTAAACGGAATGGGGAATACGGCGGATGGACCGGTTTTACGTCGTAAACGTAGCGGCGGTGGAATACTGCACTGTAGGCTATACTGTGAACGTGGTTTTACGTCGTAAGCGGAATGCTGCGGATGGACCGGTTTTACGTCGTAAACGTCGTAAAGCAGCGGCGGAATATTGTACAGTACTGTACGCGGTGCAGCGGCGGAAAATATTGTACTGTACGTGGTGCAGCGGCAGAGAAATACTGTACTGTTCATTCAACCTTTATTTATACAGGCTAGCCTCGTTGAGTCATGGGGACTCATTTACAAGAGGGACCTGTCTCACTCACACCAAACAACCATCCACTCTCACACTCACACCTAGGGTCAATTTAGAGTCACCAATCAGCCTAACGTGCATGTTTTTGGTCTGTGGGAGGAAACCGGAGTACCCGGAGGAAACCCACGCATGCACGGGGAGAACATGCAAACTCCACCCAGAAAGGCCCCCGGACCGGGATTTGAACCGGCAACCTTCTCGCTGAGAGGCAGCAGCTCTACCAGTTGTGCCACCGTGCTGCCCAAACTGTACTGTGAACACGGTTTTACGTCGTTAATGGAATACAGCGGATGGACCGAGGACAGCGTCACCAGCATCACAGTAGGCCATTAACTCTTTTTGCCCTTCATTATGGCTCCCAAACGTATGAATTTTTTGATAATTATGTAGGGTACTGTGTTAGGATAGGCTAAGTGCTTGGTAATACAGTACTGTACATGTATATGGTGTAGTATGTACGTATTTTCCGACTTACGTCGAAAATCGGTTTACGACGCCGCGTAGGAACGGATCTACGTTGTAAGTCAAGGACTACCTGTATTTTAGAGAGCAACAACAGCAGCTCTCCCCTTGTGTGAATAAAGCAGCTGCTCTTTTGTCAAACAGCTCACCCCCATCGCTCGCTCCTACTCTAGTCTCGATTGCTACTGCCTTAAGGTGCTTCACTTCTCGGTTGTCCAACTAAGGACAACGAGAAGCCTTTTTTAATGAAAGTAAATTGGACTGTCTTTGCGACATTGTGACCGCTGTTATTTTGACAAATTAGCGCCGTTGTTTTGATATGTGATGTAATCCCTCGTTTATCACGGGGTTTAAGGGACCACACCCCAGTGATAATGAAAAACCACAAAGTAGGGATACAGTAGTCCAAGTTCAAGTTTCACTCCCAGTTTCTCTCCTTCTGTGTAAATAAACAATTTAAATGTAAGTACTGTAATATTTTAAATAAACAATCCACAGAAGAGAAGAGCAGCAGGACAGCAAAGGATTAACCCTTCACAAAGCTGCTGCAGCACGGAGCAGAGATGTGGGCGTGGCAGAGAGCCGCAGGTGGCAGAGAGGAGATCATGACAGACTGCAGAGGAAGCTTCTCCCTGCACCTGTGGGTGCAGCAAGCGCTAAATCATTTAAAATAATTTATTTTAAATAAACGATCCATGCCGCTCACGTAGCTCATCCATCAATCAGCCAATTGTGCGTCATGTCCACTCTTATTTTCAAAAACCGCGAAAGAGCGAGTCCGCGAAAGTCAAACCGCGAAGTAGCGAGGGACGACTGTACATTTGAATAATACACAAACACTTCTGTCATATTTTTGATAATCAAAATTTTATTAATAACCCACTTAGCACTTTGAACTTTTTATTAATGAAAATATGAATGTGATATATATATACGATATAATATAATGTATATATGATATGTTTATGTTTGTTTATTAAATTTGTTCATTTTTTTTACAAAAGAAATACAATACAAGACAATCCCATTAATGATACGTACACAATGTAAAAAAATGAAAGGTAGCAGAAAGAAGAATAAATCTTATTATATCTGCCCCTTTTTTCAAACAATCAGATTAAACAATAATAATCTTTCACCAGCAGTACAAAATGACTAACTCTTTCTAATTTTCTAATACTAATACATAACTAATAATTGATACAATACACATTATGCTAATTCATATATATTTTTTCAACAAATTCCTTTTGATCATTTTCTTAAATGTAAACAGTGACTTGGCATTTTTAACTACATTCTCCAAGCCATTCCATAATCTAATTCCCTGGATTGAGGTAGAACGTCCCTTCAAACTAGTTCTGAATTGTGGTTTTACAAACATCTCTGTCCCCTTAAGATTATAACAACTTTGTCTTTTAACAAAATTCATTTGGATATTTAAAGGTAAATCGTTATTTTGAGCCCTATACATAATTG
>JBBPBX010050166.1:0-16244 GCA_038048925.1 Garcialebias charrua | reverse complement strand
TCGTAACACCCCATGTGAACAATAATGACTTCCCCCTGCAAGAAAGAACAGAGAGAAAAAAACACTGGAATTATAGGAAGATTTGTGGAAACAAGTTGGATGAGGGTATTAAACAAAAACCATTTGGATCTGGAAGTATGTTGACTTTAGGAGAATAAAGCAGAGGGAGTGGACATGGAAGCAAATCATTTTAACAAGAAGACCCCAAACTGCAAATAATGTGCAAAACTATAAATCTTTTTTTTTTTAACAGAATATTTATTCTGAAGGACTAAATGTGACCACCTGTTTGTAGAAACGATAAAAAGGTGGTGTCTACTGGTTAAAACTAAACTATCCATCATAATAACTGGGAGGTCAAGCCTGAGTAACAAAACTAAATGTGAATTATGTGTCTGTGAAATTATGAGTTAACGCAGTGTGTGTGGAGCCAACTGGAGCCAGATGATGAAGAAAGGAGCCTTCTTGGGATCTGTCTAATACCTGAGTCCTCAGTTTAGCTGTTTGTGTCTTTAGGCCTTCAGCTTTGTAAACTGTACACATGGATGTGCACACAAACTCAAAAAATATCTCTTTTCATATTTGTGTGTGCAATTTATAAAACTATTTGCACAAATTTGAGTTATGTGGGCACGGTTTATGATTTTGTTAAAAACTTTCAAAGCTGACATTTTTTTAAGTTTAAATATTCTTAAATTTAGCTAATAATCGTTTGTATGACTCGCAAACTGTAACAGACTGAACTGAGCACAACTTTAAAAGTTTGGACTAATTAAAAAAACATTGCAACATTTTGTACTGAATAATAAAAAATTAAATTAAAAAATATAATTCACATTGAACCTTCTTTAAAAGCCCCATCCTGTATAGTATTTGGCTGCCGAGTGTTGAGGTGTTGAAAGGTAAGAAGTGTGAAATTCTGCTAAAAATCAACTCAAATATTTTAAAATTATGGTAGTTTCTTTGGAAGCGTTAAGAACAGTCAACATCTTACCTGTTGCAGATGGCGTCCAAGAATTAGCAAGAATTCCAGTGTGCCTGGATTATTGATATGTGCACAAATGGCGAATACAAAAAAACTTTGAACTTGAACTTTAAAAGTTTTTCCAACAACCTCAGTTTGGAAAAAACGGTTTAACTCAGAATGCCTTGACCAGCTAAAGGCTAGTCTAAGTGGGCAGAAGCAAAGTACTGTACTTTGTAGTTCAGTACCATCCTGAAACAAACTCAAACTCAAAAATGTCATTTTGTTTCGTCCAAACGTTTAACAAATGTTTACATTTCAGTCAGAACCACAGTCCATGGTTATTCTGGTATAAATTTTATGTTTAAATTGAAAACTGATTGAAGACTTTGACTTTGACTTTGAAAATCCCAGGCTACAGTGGAAGTCCTACAGCTAGCTGCTGCTGCTATTTGCGTTTGCAAAACATTATCGAATGCAATCTAAATAACATGTAATTAAATATGGACATCAGTGTAAAAGTTAAAAAAGCAATATTCTCAAAACTCCAATGTTTTTTCGTCTTGAGAAAATAGTGGATTTAAGATGGCTGGAATTCACTTTGTTCTTACGAACCATTATCTCAACAACCATTATCTCAACTGTCCTATCAAAATTAAAGTCTGTTTATCCAAACGTAAGCTAATCAAATAGCTATCTACAGCAGGTAAGACACTGACTGTTCATAACTGCTAAACAACTGTTCAGACATTCTGAAAGATCTCTAATTTGATAACTGCGTTTTGAAATTTACAGGAAGGTTTGACAAGAAAGTCAGTAATAAGTTTTTAATCCTAGACTTGTCATCAGGCTCAAGCTGTAAATCCTTCTTTACACTTCCGTAACATCTAAATTAGTTCATTTTCCATCTTTTGACCTGACGCTGTCCAGTGACATTGTTGAGCTCTTACAGTCTCCTGAGTCAGAGCGGGTTAAAATAGACATGACTTCATCATGCCTGCTCTGTTTTCTCCCCTGCCTGCACAAATAATTGCTTCCATATCTCTCAGCTGGGGCACGGGCCCTGATGATGTTAGCGTGAGCTGGAGAGGGGAGCTTTGGGATGAGGACAGCTGGGCGGGGTCAAATACTGACCCTCCATCCCAGCTGACGGTCCCTCGGCACAGTTCTGGAGACCTCTCAGTGAGTAAGGTTTTCCTTGACTCACAATATGTTATTTCCACATCGCTGATGTCAGACGCTGTTCAACCATAACCTCATAGATATGGAAGCGGTTGTGAGACGTATTGAAAACTCTCACAACCGCTTCCATAATGACTGAGCTTCTCAGACTAGCTCGTCTCAGCCGTCTGAAGAAGTAGAGTCTCTGATTGCCTTTTTTGATCAGGCTGGTGGTGTTGTTGCTCCAGCTGAGGTTATCATTCATGTGTACACCCAAGTACCGTATTTTCCGCCTGATAAGTCTCACCTCTCTATAAGTCATTTTGTCCAATTATTGGCAATAAATTGGAAAAATCCATAAACAGGTCGCACCTTTATATAAGTCGCATCTATTATGCGTCACCGCTACGCGACGCGTCAGCGCGTCATTTGCCCTGCTGAAAATGACGACCACAGAAGCATGCACGGAAGGACTTTTCAAAAGTTTAACACGGTAAAAACAATTATTTGCCTGCTGAAAATTATAGCAAACTTGTGTCTTAGCTTAACCGTTCCTTAATAAATTCACGTAATGGTCAAATCTGCTGGATTTAAATTGTTTCGCTTTGACGTCTTCCAAACGGTCACGTGCGCTGCGAAAATAAATTATAAATAAATCGAATTTTAGCTAAAACAACTCCAACAGCTAACAGTTTGTAAATGACCACCAAGTAATTACTTTCCGTAAGGTTAAAGAAAATCCGCCGAGTGGTTTATGAGCTATTTGCTAAAATATACACAGAAAAACAACGAAGCTAGCTGCGACACATTTATGCTCTTAAAACATCTAATTTTATCTCAAACAACTCCAACAGCTAACAGTTTGTAAATGACCACCAAATAATTACTTTCTGTAAGTTTAAAGAAAATCCGCTGTGTGGTTTATGAGCTATTTTGCTAAAGGCCGGCGCATAGCTCCGCGCTTGAGCGAGCGCGGCGCCCCGCTGTGTGAGCGCCGTGAGGTCGCCGCTACACAAACCCTTTGAACGTTCACGCGAGCGCGCCAAGCTCCAATTTTACGAGCACCTACGCGAAGCGCGGTGTCTGACCAATCAGCTGCACGCGGAGGGGGACTGAACTGACCCCCTCCACATGCAGCTGTTCACAGAGAACGTGAGAAGAAAGCAGAGCACACGCTGCTTCACGCTGTGCTCTGCTGAGAACCCCCCACGCGCAGCGCGCGCGCGTGGCGCGGGACTCGGTCCAGCGCGGAGCTCTGCACCGGGCTTAACAAACACTGAGCTAACAGTATTTCATACCTCCAGAGCAGGAGGCCGGGCAGCGACAGAGTCAGTCCGACCAGAGGAGCCTGCCGTCGGACACATGAGGTGGGAACGGTCGGTGTACCCTAGCGGACAAAAGTGGTACTGCACTATTTTTTGCTAAAATGGAAAACGGTCATATCTGAGCCAAAAATTTGTTTAAAAATATGGGGGAAAATCCATAAACAGGTCTCACCTCTCTATAGGTCGCAGGGCATTCAAATTAGGCAAAAAGGTGTGACTTATAGACCGGAAATATGGTAATTGTAGCTGGAGACCACTTCCACCACAGATCCTCCTATGTGTGGGGGGTGGGGTGGTAGGTGTTGTTTATTCTGTCTGAAGTACATTTAAATGGGTATCGTGCAGACTACATTACTGTACTGTATGTCACACACTTTTAGCTCCTGAGCTGTATAAACTTTCTAAAGATTTAGCAAATATTTTTGTTTTTCCTAAATCACTCCAGACTGCAGAGAGCAGACAATAAACTGAGGTGTAGTTTTTCATTTGTAATTCTGGCAGCCTGCTTGATGATGGGTGGCACTGTGCGCTCCTTTCAGCTCTGCCATGATTATGTTTGGGTGGTTCTTCTGTTCATGTTTGGTTTTGTTTGGGTGTTTTTTTCTTCCAAACACTTTAGAGAGAAGAGTCCATGGTTTCACATCTTGCTTTACCAACAGTGACAGCTTTTTAACAGAATTTAAAAAGGAGAAGCACAACTGTGTTGTGATTTGGCACTACATAAATAAAATGAATTGAACTGAGTTGAATTTTTTGTGTTATAAGGTAAGCCTTTTTACAGATGGATTGATGAAATGGACATCACTTCTCATGACTGTAAAAATATATAAAACAGTGCAAACAGCTGCCTGAAACTAAGAGTGATGCTCTTCTTATTGGAACAGAATCATAGGCTGTTTGCTCCGTGGGCCTCAGTTATTATTATGTAAGTGATGCTTTAAGTTAAAATTCTAAGTAAATCAATAAAGAGTTTTCATCGTTTTCTTTTAGCTAAACACTTTCCTAAAATACTCCAGTGACCAGTTTATCTGATTACATGTTTTGTTTTTTAAATGTTTTAATGGCACTTCCTCCAGTTATTTAACAGTCAACAATGGTGTACCACAAGGCTTTGTCTTACCCTCTTCACAATCTTCATATGTCATGTAGGTCAGAGCATCCCTGATGCATCCTTACATTTCTATGCTGATGACACAGTTGTTTATTGTCGAGCTAAAACAGTTGCTAAAATTTTCCAGCTTCTGTAATCCACTTTTGACATCATCCAGTCAGATTTGTTCTGTCTCAAACTCGTCCTAAATGCTGACAAAACCAAAGAAATGTTTTTTTCAAACCGGAAGTCGGTCCTAGAAGTTCTTTCTTTGATTTTATCTTCGAATGGTGTTCCTATTGAGTTTGTCGATTCTTATAAATATTTGGGTATCTTGGTCGACTCGCATCTTTCTTTTAAGCTTCACGTGGAAAACCAAGTACCGTAATGAAACTGAAAGTTAAACTGGGTTTCTTTTTCAGAAATATATCCTGTCTAACTATGAATGCTAGGAAGCGTCTTATAACTGCAATTTTACTTCCCTCCATTGATTATGGTTACATTATTTACAAGACCGCCCCTACAAGCACCTGCAGATGCTGGATGTTGTCTATCATGGTGCACTAAGATTCTGTGATTATCGTACCCACCACTGCACCCTGTATTCACTGGTTAACTGGATATCATTAACCTCACGCAGACTCTTCCACTGGTACATCTTCATCTTCACATCACTTCTTGGTCTGCTGCCCTCATACATCTCCTCCTACATGTCTTTGCGTGAGTGCAGCTAGTGTGCACTCTCAGGACATGATCACCTGCAGTGTTCCCTCAGTGAGGACTAAACTAGACAAAAGGGCCTTCTCCTACTCTGCTCCTGTTTCCTGGAATATCTTGCAAAAAGATCTGAAGCTCTCGACCTTGACTTCTCTAAATGGCTGCAAACATCTGCTAAGTTCCTGGGAAAAACCAATGCGGACATGTTCCTGTTTTTAGTTTTCTACACCGCCCTACAATCTAGCTGTTTTTTGTTGTTGTTACATTTTTTTAAATACCATTTTATGTTTACTCGTAAAAAACCATAAAAATCTCAATTTGTATGCATTATTTATGATTGTCTATTATTGTCTTTGTTGTCTACTTTTGTCATCACTCTTTGTTAAGAAATCAGGTTTAGCTTGTAAATGAGTACCCGAGGCTCAGTGGGATTAACCTGTATAAATAAAGGTTGAATGAGTGTGTGTAAGAATCGTATAATTAGTTGATTGTGTGGTAAGAGTTACCGTCCCTGGATGATGACATCATCTGTGGCACAGAAAACTGATAGAACCGTGCAGGACAAAGAGCAATGTTGAGCCCTCTTGTTTATTAATAAAAATATAAGCAGAAGACTTTGTAGAATATGAAGAAATGCCAGTTACACGCTGTAGGTCTGACAGATATTCAACCAGACCAGTACAAACCTGAACCGACAGCCCAATGGGCGTGTTGGCAATGTTGAATGGTGATCATTTCCACAGTTCCTTGTCATTCAAATGTAGAATTTTGTAATTTTATAGTACATTAATTTGAATGGCATGGTAATATGAAAGGCAATGCCCCATGCAAATTAGATCGTAGCAATTTCAGATTCAGATTCAGATTCAGTTTATTATTGCCATTGTCAATGAACAGGATTCACAGACTAGGAATTTGCTTCGGCATAACGGTGCATAAAATATAGAAACATAAAAACATAAAAAAAACATAAAACCATAAAACATCAATACAATATTCAGTGAACAAAACCTACTACTAAGAAACAGCGCAATTAGAGTGGTGCAATCAAAATACAGTGATACAGTGATTCCCAATCAAAATACAAAATACAGCGACCAAGGCAAGTTATGGGGTAACATGAACATAAACACAATTTGTTGCTAGTAAGGTAATACCATTCACACAGTAAGGCATAGCTGACTCATAGAATGTACTGCCTCTTACACTTTTTGGGGGCTAAATTTTCTTGCTTCTTTTATTTTCCATAGTGCACATCCCACTGAATATATTGGATTGTTCACTGTACAGTCAGTCACCCAGCTCAACTAATCAAATCCGTCAAACTTTCTCATCTTTCAGGAAGGTAATGAAAGAAACACCCGTTATAGTTTTGGATCAGTTTTCACAACAGCTTACAACACACTGAACCATTTCACCCACAGGCTGTCTGTATTAAAACATGTTCACTGCTTTGTTCACGGTCCTTTGTTTGGCACTGATGACATCACACTGACTGATCACAGATAATTCAAGAGAGGCCTACTGTATATTCAATCTTTTGTTATTAACTTAAAAATTGTGTGATTTAAATAATAATCATCATCTGAAAACAGTCACCTTTTATGACTTTCTTTCAGTTTATGTTAGCTTATTGGTGGGCTTCACGACCTCTGATTGGCTGACATCACCTTGGTGTGTCAGCCATCAGACACTTCTGGTGTTGAGGTGTCTGGTTCACTTCATCAGACATTTGTTCCACTGACGATTGAACACAAGTCACAAAAACTCAGACAGACTGAGGAATTCATTTTGTTGGCTTCCTTCAAACCAGCGATGATGTCATCAATTTAACATTCTTTAACAAACAAACCTGAGCTTTGGAGCTCAAGAAAATAATAATGAAAAAGAAAAAAACTAGCGTTAGGTTGCATTTATTTATTTATTTTTAAAAGTGAAACAACGACCTTGTTCTTTTTCAAGGGTAACCTGTGGCTGAGTGGTTAGAGCGGTCGTAGGGGTTTGATTCCACCAGCAGTCACATGTTGACGTGTCCCTGGGCAAGACGTTGTCTCTGGCGTGTGTCCTTTATTTTGGGGAATGGTGGCACAGAGGTTAGAGAAGGTGGGCCTGTGATCGGAAGATCGCTGGTTCGACTCCCCGGACAGACAACATCAAAATGTGGGTAAGAAAAGTGAAACACCCACACCTGCCTCCACCCTCATCTGCCCCACTCTGGGCCCTTGAGCAAGGCTCTTAACCCCCACCATCTGCTCCCCTGTGCGCTCAGATGTAGCTCTCTGCTCCACGCAGAGGGCTGTGGTAGCTCGGTGTCTGTGGTTGCATCAGGAAGGGCGTCCAGAGTAAGAACAATCAGCAAGTCTTCATGTGAGTTAGTTCACTGTGACGACCGCTGAAGAGAAGAGCAGCCGAAAAAAGAACCGTAACAACGACCTTGTTGTTTTCCATTTATGCAAACTGAGCTTTGTGAACAATTAACATGCCTCACATTCCCCAGATCTATTAAGACTTTATGTTTTCTCAAACAACTTCTTGTAAAACCAGCCGTTTATTATTATTATTTTTTTATTCATTTCAGATTTGAAGAAAGAAGTTGAAATTACAATTCACAATAAAGAAAAACAAGAAAGAAAGAAAAAAAATCTAAAACGAACTTTGTGAACAATTAACATGCCTCACATTCCCCAGATCTATTAGGACTTTATGTTTTCTCAAACAACTTCTTGTAAAACCAGCCGTTTCTTTGTTCCCATAATTATTTCAAACTCTTGTCATTAGGATAAATGGTCTAACTGAGCATGCAACTTTATTTTTCAGTGGAAAGAATAAAAGCAGTAATTTAACATGGTAAAGACTATGGTAATTAATAAGAAAACACTAAAGTTCATCTGTTGTGAATTTCCAGACCCAAACACTTTCCCACTTTTAACAATACCACACAAATCATCCATACATGAGAGATTCGTGTATTCAGCCATTCAAAAACAGCCTTCTCTGTCAAAGGTACGTTGAAAGAAACAACCTCTGCAAGAAACAAAGTGTTTCTACCAACAGCTCCCACTCATTTGTTACTTTGTACTAATTAACCAACAAGATAACATTGGTTAATGATTTAGCTCGAGAAGTAGTTTTCAGTACCTGCTGGTCTTTTGCCCACATTCCAGTTTCTGTGCTGAGCTGGCTGCCAGACAGCTGATATGATACGAACAACACTGAAACACTTTATTTACTCTGTTAACCAGAGGACAGATACGGTCTGTAACCTTTGATTCAAGCACAAAAAATGTGTATACATGGAGCTCTTTTGTTTGTTTGGAGCTCTGTGTCCAGATTCTGTGCCTTCCCCACATGATGAAACTGACATGCTGAGGCACTGAGGGTTATTCTGAGCACAGCAGGGGGTCATGGATTTTCTTCCGACCTTGTTATGGGTCCATATCCGTTATAAGGTCAGACATAGCCAAGTTTAGTCACACAGTGATGTGCAGCGTCGTGTGAAATACGTGACAAATGCTGGTGCACGTTGCATGAGTTAGGTGTAAGTTTTGAATGAGTTACCAGCACGCTGATGTACGATGGTGCCAGCCACAACGATTTACAGCATATGCTGAAATGTTGCTGATAAATTAGGCATAAATTACTTGTAAGCAACAAGTATGTTAATAGATTACCAGTAGATTATATTAGGTTAAATTAGATTCCATTTTATTGTCATTGTGCAGGGTACAGGTACAAAGACAATGAAATACAGTTAGCATCAACCAGGAGTTATGCATAAATTCACACACTTTACATGTAAGTTACTCATAATTTGGTGTTCATCAGAAACTATCTGGACAACTGTGCTGCACACAACTCATTTATTTCTCTGATGAGCAACTAACTTCTAACACTGTAGCGTAAATGTGACGACCCTGAACTTACTGAATGTGTTTATAACTTACAGCTAACGTATTTGTCAGTGTTTCGGGGCTCAGCTACTGTATACTGTACTGGTATACCTGTAGGGCACAAATGATGAGCAAGTCATCCCTGCTGGATCCAGGGTGGGTGTGAAGGTGATGAGAATGAAGTTTGACTCGGTCGACCACGATTCCTGGATGCAGCGTCCTTGATCACAGATTTGTTTGATTTCTTCCGAGGCATGTTGATCAATGCAGATCAATGAGCGCAGAGAGCTGCTGTTATATATCTGGTGTCACGTGATGGTTGCAGTCTGCTCCAACATGCTGGTGATGATATGTCACTTTATCTGTGCTGCTGATTATCCATGCTGCTGATCTCTTGCCTTTAAGCTGTTATATCGTACTCATCTGCTCACATGTTCAGGCTGCTGGTGTTTAATATACCACATCATTTTACATTATTAATGTTTAGCATTTATCTTAGATCCTTTCTTTTTTATACTTTATATTTTTGCTATTTTTGCGTGTAAATGGGACCTTGACAATTTTGTTCCACTTCATGTACCACATGTGATGTGAATGACAATAGCCTATATGCCATGGGCTTCCGTTCCATCACTCCCGCAGTCATTACACAGACGGCACACTTCCGGTTAGCGGGAAAGACACGAACATAAATGACTTAATACAATTAATAAAACATCTGCATACACACCAATAACAACTCCAGATACATATAAACCCATATAAAATTATTGTGACGTTCCCCCTACGGATAGCCGCGATAAATCTTCGCCGAAACCCCCCCGCGGAACAGCTGTTCCCACTGGTGGGCGGACACAACGGTAGTGCCGGTAGCGTGCAGCCACTTCCCGTTTCGGGTCGTTGTCATGGTAAGCTACTAGGAGCTAATGCTAACAACAACGGCAGTGGATAGGAACCGGAAGTGGCGGGTATGTGTTGCATTTTACTGGAAGTACGTTGTGACAGCCTGCTCATTTTCAGAGCTGCTCTCATTACTTTTTGTTCTCCCTTGGCCCCTCCCATCCTGCCACACTTAAAGACGCACCTGGATCAAAGCTGTGAACTCACCTGATTGGCACTGTTCGAGCTCGTTTACCCTTCCAGTTTAAAGATGGCAGTTTCTCTCCAGACCAAAGACGAGCAACAGCTGCCACGATTCCACTAGCGTTGCATTTCTGGTCAAACAATTAAACTTTAATCCGAGGCTGTGCAATCCCTCGGCTGTTCCAAAACCCTTCACTTCCTGCTAGAAGTCATCACCGTGGACTGAAAGGAAAAACAAAAGGGAAAACGTACATCTACTCCTGTGCGCTCTCCGACGTGAATCCGGAGATCCTGGAAGCGTGTGACGTCACCCAGTTAATTGCTCATGACAAAATCAAAAACAAAGCAGCATAAGGATTCCTGATTCTGCTTTGACACTTTCACGAGACCTCTCTTGCTGTGGGGCAATAAATATATGGGAGCCTTGACCTGTTGATTGAAGACAAGAAAAGACTTATTTTGGAGGGGGGGATTTGTGTTTATTTTGTTTATGGACATTTAAAATAGAAAACCTGGAAGAAGAAAAAAAGAGAAATTATGTGGAAGATGTTTTGTTTGTTTGTTGTGTAAAAGAAAAAAGGATGAAGTTTTGTTTTTTTTGTCATTCAAGTTGTAAAGGGTCAACACCATTAAAGTGGATGGTCCTTGTGTGACAGGTTAAAAAAATACAAAAGTAATTCAAAATTGTTAAACCTAACTGTCAGGAGGGATACCTGGCTGGCACCCCTTAATAAAACCGTCACATAAAAAATGGCACCCCAGATGGGACAGTTTTTGAATGACAACTTTATGATCAGCACTAAAAAATAAAAAAATAAAAAAAACAAAAAAAAATAAAAATAAAATGAGCACAGAAGCAAACAAAATAAATCACCCTCCAATAACTTCCACCCCCCCAAAGGTGATGACACCTACATGCTCCACAGCATACTCTCTCCTGGACATGGAATTAACCAAGCTGGATTTGATGTTGGGTTCCCCTTTGGCACCACAGCCTCCTTCTCAAGCTCAACACAAGACACAGGCTGCACCTGATGTTCCAGAAATGGAGTTAAAAACTGCCATGGAGGAAATAAAAACCAGTGTAAAATGGGAGATGAGCAAAATGAGGGACACAACAATAAAAAGTGAGGAAAAATTAATTCAAGTCCATGGACAAGAACAATATACATGGATGGATGCACAGTTGGAATATTTACTCTCACAAACAAAAGCCTCTTTTGGATGGAGACTGAAACACCATCAGTCTGAGCTACTACAGGAGTTCAAATCCCTTCTCGACCCGGTTACAGCCAGCATCTCTGCTCTGCAAGAAGAGGTTTCCCGCTTGTAGGGGGAGATTTCAGCATGTCAAATCACCACCAAATCTGTAACAGAGGAGATAGTCACAAAAATACAACCAGTTCAGACCACAATAATGGATGACACTGTACAGACAATGTATCAGGGTGTACCGGAGTCAATCACGCCTACCAACAAACCACAACAACAATACAGTTGTCTAACAGAATCTGCTTCATTGTCAAATGAACCTCATCAACAGCTTGCTTTTTTCTCAGCAATCGCTCCTGCCAATCTGATTACACTAGGGACAAATGAAGAGTTTTTTCAGAATGCAGTCACCAGTGCACACCTGGATGATTTTGGGAAACAGTCATTGTTGTGTCAACTGCGGAAGAATTCTGATGTATGTACCACCCAACTGGGATGTACAAATGTACTCACCCATAAGATTTACCTTTCTCATGACGTGCCGATCAAACAGAAACCGTATCGAGTTTCACCTGCAACGGCTCATTAAAGAACATGTGGATGAAATGTTGGAGAAGGATATCATTGAGCCATCTACATCATCATATGTCGCACCAGTTGTTTTGGTGCCTAAAAAGAATGACCCCAAATTACGTTTTTGTGTTGATTTCAGGAAACTTAATGCATACACACACACACAGACGCATGTCCATTGCCAAACATTCAAGAAATTTTAGAATCTCTTTCTGGATCAGTGGTTTTTACGACACTAGATTTAAACAGCGGCTACTGGCAAGTCCGTATGGATCCAGAAAGCCGTGAAAAGACCGCTTTTGTTTGTCCATATGGTCTTTTCCAATTTAAGGTTATGCCATTTGGGCTGAAAAATGCACCAGCCACCTTTCAAAGACTAATGGAAGTGGTGTTAGGTGAACTTAGAGAAAAAAACTGTTTTGTGTATTTGGACGATATTATCATTTACTCCCCCAACTATGAACAGCACAGTGTCGACATACAATCAGTATTGGATAAACTACGTGAAGCAAATCTTACAATAAACATGAAGAAAAGTCAATTCTTCTGTTCTTCCCTAAAATTCTTGGGACATGTCGTTTCTTCATCTGGTATTGCAGTAGATCCAGACAAAATCAAGGCTGTTCAAGAATTCCCCATTCCTCAGAATATTAAACAGCTTCAGAGATTCCTAGGAATGGCTGGTTGGTACCACCGATTTGTGCCTGATTTCTCTACCTTAACAGAACCTCTAAACGCTCTGAAGCGAAAGGGAGCAAAATTTATTTGGACACCATCTTGTCAAACATCGTTTGATAAATTAAAGGTACACCTGATCTCTCCACCCATCCTCGGCCATCCAGACTTAAAATTGCCATTCATCGTTTACACAGATGCCAGTGATGTGGGTGTGGGAGCTGTGTTAACCCAACAAACGGGGTTAGGCTCGGAACAGGTCATCGCTTTCGCCAGTCGGACTCTTAACACTGCTGAAAGAAATTATTCTACAACTGAACAAGAATGCCTTGCTGTTGTATGGGCCCTTGAAAAATGGAGATATTACCTGGAAGGACGACATTTCACGGTTGTAACTGACCATTCATCGTTAGTCTGGGTTTTCAAAACTCAAAAACCCAGCACTCGGCTGATCCGGTGGGCTCTCCGACTGCAGGACTTCTCTTTTACTGTCGAGTATCGAAAAGGAAAATATAATACAGTCCCGGATGCTCTGTCACGAGCCCCAATTGACATTTCCAACCATTCTCCACTTACTTGTGCAGTTGTACTTCGATCAATGCGAGATACTTCTCACCAACTACAAATCACCGATGAGAACATCTGGAAAGCTCAACAAGAGGATTCTTTTGCACAAGATCTGTATCAACAAATAATAGAAAAAGGATCAGCACAGGAAACAGCCACCACCAAATACACCATTCTAGAAGACAAGATCTACAGAGTTGTCCAATTACCACATAAAACTATTTATCAGGTCTACATACCGCCCACGCTTCGTCAACAATTATTACATCACAACCATAACAACCCCTTATCTGGCCATTTTGGACGTTATAAAACCTATAAACGTTTACAAGCACTGGTGTATTGGCCAGGGATGAGCAAGGATGTTCGGGACTATGTGAGATGTTGCCAAACCTGCCAGATCCCCATGACCTGGCAAATTACAGACCCATTTCCAACCTTCCCTTCCTCGCTAAAGTTTTGGAGAAATTAGTCTCGGTTTATCTACAAGAACATCTACATGACAATAATATACTGGATAAATTTCAATCAGGTTTTCGAACAGCACATAGCACTGAAACAGCTCTTGTCCGGGTCACAAATGACCTGTTGGTCACTGCAGACCGTGGTTCCTCCTCTCTCCTTATTCTCCTTGATCTTTCGGCAGCCTTTGATACGGTTGATCATTACATTCTGCTCCAACGCTTACAGCAGTTTGCAGGACTTACTGGCACTGCCCTGGAGTGGTTCCGATCATACCTGACAGACAGAACAGAGTCTGTCTCCATCGGGCGTGCCAAGTCATTGAGCCATCCTGTTTCTTGTGGTGTGCCCCAGGGATCAATTCTGGGACCCCTCCTTTTCAACCTATACATGGTACCACTTGGGTGTATTATCAGCAGCTATGGGGTCTCATTCCATTGCTATGCTGATGATACTCAGCTGTATCTTAAACTGGGTAGCAATGTGTCTGAGACCCCATCTACATCATCTTCTTCAGCTTCTCCATTTTCTCCACTTTCTTCTCTTTCCACACTCACAGCGTGTCTGGAGGAGATAAAGGCATGGATGCGGCAAAATTTCCTTCACCTTAACAGTTCAAAAACAGAAGCAATTCAAATTGGTACATCACATCAAATTCAACAACAAAAAATCCTCAGTATCACTTTTTCTGGCCAGAACATCTCTCTTTCCAATACAGTCACCAATCTTGGTGTTATTTTTGATCCACAACTCACCTTTGAAAGCCATATAAAGCATATCTGTAAAACTTCTTTTTTTCATCTTCGAAATATTGCAAAGCTTCGGTCTACACTGTCCCTCACTGATGCAGAAAAGCTCGTCCATGCCTTTGTCTCCTCCAGACTGGATTACTGCAATGCACTTCTCTTCGGGATTCCTGGCAAGAACATACAAAAACTACAGTATGTCCAAAACAGCGCTGCCAGGGTCCTGATGAGAGTGCGTAAGTATGAACACATCACTCCTGTACTGCGTTCACTACACTGGCTTCCTGTTTCTGCCCGGATCACATACAAAATTTATCTGCTCACCTTCCAGTGCCTGTACGGTAATGCACCATCCTATTTAAAAGAACTTCTCACCCCTCACTGTCCTTCCCGCACTCTCCGCTCTTCCAACACCCATCTTCTTCTCACTCCCAGGTCTCGGTCTCGCACAATGGGAGACCGGGCTTTCTCCTGCGCTGCCCCTCGGCTGTGGAACGCCCTGCCCTCATATCTGAGGGCCCCACAGACCGTGACATGTTTTAAAAAAAGTCTTAAAACCTTTCTTTTTATCCAGTTTTTTAAATAATTAATTGTGCTTTTGTTTTTTATTGCACCCAGTTTTTTGAGTATTTTATCTGCATTTTGTGAATTTTAAATTTTTGATGCAATCATCTGTGAGGCTCCATCCTCTTGGTTGTTCCTTTTCTTTGTTGCATTTATGATTGATTTTTATCTTGATTTTATTTTTCATTGTAGCACTTTGAGATCTGTTTGATGTAAAGTGCGTTATAAATAAAAGTTATTATTATTATTAAATGTACAAACCGGAAACACGAAAAGCCCCAGGAAAGTTACAGCAAACAGAAGTGGATGCACCATGGGAGTTGATAGGCGTGGACCTCATGGGACCTTTTCCACGGAGTAGTAATGGCAACATCCACCTACTGGTTTTTGTGGATTATTTCACTCGGTGAGTTGAAATGTTTCCCCTCCGTAAAGCTTCTGCCGAGACAGTTTCTCAATACCTGATCAAAGAGATTTTGACACGATGGGGTGTACCATCATACATACTCTCTGATCAAGGACCTCAGTTTGTTTCCTCCATCTTCAACGAAACCTGCAAGAGATGGAACCTCATACCAAAGAAAACATCAGCATACCATCCACAAACCAACCTTACAGAAAGAATCAACCGCAATATCAAGGCTATGATCTCATCCTATGTCAATGACAAACATAAAAACTGGGATAAATACTTACCGGAGTTTCGGTTCGCTTTGAACTCAGCAGTTCATGAGTCCACAGGCGTGACACCTGCTGAGCTCAACTTGGGACGACCTCTTAAGGGACCTTTGGATGCAGAGCTCTGTCCAATTCTATGTGATCCTGACACCCCTGTTTACTCTACTGCAAAACAAATCGCTGAGCTTCGACGAGTTGCCGATGTTAACCAGACAAGGGCCAAACAAAGACAAAAACGAAACTATGATCGTGGAAGAAGAGATGGTGACTTCGCAGAGAAAGATAGGGTGTGGTTCCGTTCTCACCCCTTGTCCAAAGCCAACCAGTCATTCACAGCCAAACTTGCCCCACGATGGAAGGGTCCCTATCGTATAACAAGAAGGACTGGCCCTATCAATTATGAGGTTGTGTTGGAGGACACTGGTGAAGACCTTCGTGTGGTTCATATATCACAACTCAAACCTTGCTATCCTACAGCAGAAGAAGTGGACAAAGCACAGCGCCAAAAAGTTCTGGACATATTCAATGAAGAAAGTG
>JBBPBX010050165.1:0-15403 GCA_038048925.1 Garcialebias charrua | reverse complement strand
AAGGCTTTTATTTACCTGAAAATCAGCAGGGTCGTTGGACAAAACAACAAGTTCAAAGGGTGAAGGAGGACCAACTCTGTCTCTATGATGACGTAAGCAGCTGGACGCACGGTTGCATGTCTGCTCGCTTGATGCAGGTCGAGATATGTCATCTAAACTTCCTCTGATAATTTCCATGACGTTAACATAAAAAACTTTTACGGAAGGTGAGGCAGTTGCAGCAAGTCTTTAGCGTCTGCTAACCGGTGTTGTGTCGAAAAAAGTAACCCGTTGGGAACGGTGCACTAAACGGGAGTTCTTCAAAAAGTCACACATGCACACTCAAAATGAGTTTTTTTTATTTATTTTTTATTGTGAATTATGTAAGCATCCTTTGGAACGTTTTGACTTGATATTCAAACATAAAATATTTTGTGTTACCAGATACTGTGCAATCGTTTCTGCCAGCTTGTTAAAAACGCACTTAAATATCATAACACAGCAATTTTAAGTACAGTATTTGCGTCCAAGCTTGGAATCATTTTGCCGCTTTTGACTTTCCTGAAAAGCGCTTCCCGTAACGGAATTGCCTTTTACACTGGGGGTACTTTTTCCGACAAAACACCGCTAAATGTTTTTGTATCTACGGACGAAAAAGGTTCCCGGATGTTGTAACTATGGACGTTTGTTGCTATGGGGACGAGAGGAAATGAGGCAGCGCAGCTGGTGCCTGAACCGATGCAGCCAGTTAGCGGATCGAGTTCAGCTATAGGGAGGTAGCCAGCGGTTAGCTTAGGGCTGCTGGTGGGCAGATAGGGTTATTTCTATATTTATTTATTTTTCTGCTTAAAATTGTAACCCCTCAGCGTCGCTGACATTTTTTAAATATTATAATGTGGACATCGTGAGGTTGTGACGGTGGAGGTTCTGACGAGGCCGTGGTTTTTTTTTCGTGGTAGGTAACAATCCGTTATGTCCAGTTAGCAAACTAAGGATGGTTATATCGATTGCCGGAGGATACTTCGCTCCTCATATCAGTTACAGTCAAGTATAAAGTATTTTTGAGATATCACATTTATATCAGTGACATCCCAGATGCTAGCCACTTAGCATTAACGTTTTGTACAAGATGTAGCCCATCTTTTGTTTTGAGGTGGGCCATTTCCCCTCCTGTAACGAAACGGATCAGCTGAATTATTGACAGTCCACTGACACAGTTACATTTTTATATGATGAACATTACATTTTCAGAGCTGAACGCCACCAATTTCATGTTTACCACCAATGTTTATGCGCACAGTTCTGTCCCGTTGTGATCGCACCCACTGGCCTAAGCTCTGCAATGTACCTGCGAGGTGCAGGTGTCACCATGCAGAAGGGGATTTACTATTTGCCATTGCGTTTGTGTCATTTTTCAATAGGTTGGGCTGAATCTGAAGGGGAAGATGTGCAATGGAATGATAGAGTCCATTTCAAATGCCTTTTGGGCCCACACTAACACTAAACAGTCCTTTTTGTTGCTGCTGGTACTGACTCTAGTCTCTACCGGGCTGGGTTCAGGTAACACACATTGGTACAATATGTGACTTATATGTAGGGCTGAACAATTAATTGCATTTGCAATTATATCCCAATATGATAAAATGAGATTTTCTAATTGCGAAGGCTGCAATTTGACTGGTCATGTGACACAAATCTTTATCAACACTTTAAAAAAACACCAAAGACATTTATGATGGTTGCATGGCTAGAATGACAACAACCAGTGCTTCAACTTCAAGTAAGCAAAGTATCAGCCGACAGGGATCACTGACCCAACTGTTTGAACTTCAAACAGTAATTTTTTTTATATCTAATTTTTTATATTTATTTATTAACTGTCATGTGAAGTTCAGACAGTAGTTAGGAAGTTCACTTAACATGTTTACTATTATGTTTATGAAATAAAAATAGAAATGTTGAATAGATTTGTTTGCTTTATTGTAATCTCTGCTTTAAATAAATCTGACATTGTTTATTACAAAACAGATTGATTTATTGCTTCTGTTTGTTGAAAAATACTTGAGAAGATATTTTAAAAAATAATCGCGTTTTAAATCGCAATTGCAATTTATTGAAAAAAAATTGCAATTAGATTATTTTCCAAAATCGTTCAGCCCTACTTACTGTATATGCGGCTCATTGTATTTTTATTAAAGCATCTATAGTTTTATTAATTTTCCTCCCTCTTTGGGCCACTTTTCCCAGGATGTGTGAGGCCATACATGGTCCAGAACAGCTGGGTAAACCTCACAGACACGAACAGGGGCTTGTTCCCTGTGGGCACGGTTCTGCAGTACAGCTGTGACCCCGGTTACTTGCCAAATGGACCCAGCATTCTCACTTGCACTACAATAGGACGATGGTCCTCTGAACCTCCTCAGTGTATACGCAGTGGTGGTAAGACACTTGTTCCACCGTTTTTTGTAATTATTTTTTCCCACAGAGAAGCTAACATGTACTTTTTCTTCACCAGCATGCCTACCCCTCTCCAAACCTGAGAATGGGGGCTACACCTGCCATCCAGCACCATGTCGATTGTTTTCCCATGGCACTATAATTGAATTTATCTGTAATGAAGGTTTTGCTCTCAGTGGAGACTATCCGTACTTGACCTGTCAGGATGGACAATGGGACGGCCCCATGCAGATCAGTTGTGTAAGCAAAGGTTGGTTTGTATGATATTCTGTCTTATATGTTCATCTTTAACATGCCAAGGTCTCCAAACTTGAATTTTCAGAATAAATTGGTTTAAGAGGATTTTAGCTGTGGAAATGAGTAAACTTTCTTCTAGATCTTTTGTTCAACATTTTGTTTTATGAACAAAATCCTAAAATTGTATTCACAGCAAACAACCTGTTCATTGTAAATTATTCTCTAATGTTAAAGGTTGTATAAGACCTTCTGTGGTGCAGTACGGTTCAACTAATCTGACCGACACCAACACCAGCTTGTTCCCAGTCGGCACAGTACTACAGTACAGCTGTGACCCTGGTTACATGCTGGTTGGACGCAGCATCCTTACCTGCACAACAATCGGGGACTGGTCCTCCAATCTTCCTCGCTGCATACGTAGTGACGGTAAATAACAAAAAAACGAACATCATACTGAACTGTATCATGCACTCACATTAAATACATTACTCACATATGTACGGGATGAGACTTTAAAACCCTTGAAGTGAATTACATATTGTGCTAATGTTTTGTACGTTTATTCTGTTTCTTTCCCCGGATAGTTTGTCAGTCTCCATATCAACCAGAAAACGGAGGTTACTCGTGCCACCCCTCCCCGTGCAGACGATTTTCTCATGGCACTGCCGTACAGTATTTCTGTGATGAAGGTTATGTTCTGAAAGGAGACTACAAGTTTCGGACCTGTCGTTATGGGAAATGGGACAACCTGATGCCAATCAGCTGCGTTATCAAACAAGGTAGATTATTTCAAATAAATGCCACAGAAATGAAGCCTGTATTTGTCAGCTGTAGTTGTTAACAGCACTATTCACTCTGGTCTCGTTTTGAAGGTTGTGTCAGACCTTCAATGGTGCAGCACGCCTCTAGTAACCTGACAGACATGAACAGTAGCTTATTCTCTATCGGCTCAATACTTCAGTACAGCTGTGATCCTGGTTACATGTTGGACGGGCCCAGCATCCTCACCTGCACCACACTGGGTCACTGGTCCTCTGAACCTCCACGCTGCATACGCAGCGACGGTAAAGACTCATCGTCCCTCTTTAATTTGTTATGCATTGGACATATTTTTATTTGTCTTTCTGACTTGTATGGTTTTGAATATTCTAAAGTTGCTTAAAAAAATACTTATCTACTCTTTTTTTTTGTCTGCAAGAGCAACAGTTCAGTTTTCTCTTTGTTTTACCGGTTTGTTTCTTGTTTCCTGGACAGAATGTCAGCTTCCGTATCAGCCGGAGAACGGAGGCTTCACGTGCCACCCCTACCCATGCCGAAGACTTTCTCACGGCACCGTTATTGAGTATTTCTGCGATGAAGGTTACATTCTGAAGGGAGACTATAAATATCTTACCTGCCAGTATGGGGAGTGGGACAGCCAAGTGAAGCTGAGCTGTGTCATGGAGCAAGGTAGATCGTATGCTATACAGGTAGTCCTCGACTTACGACGGAGATCCGTTCTTGCGCGGCGGCGTAAAGCGAATTTCGGCGTAAGTCAGAACATACGTCCAAAATGCAGCCTATCCTAACACAGTACTCTACATAATTATCAAAAAACACATACATTTGAGAGCCATAATGAAGGAAAAAAGAGTTAATTTCCTACTCTGGAATGCTGGTGAAGCCGTTTCCTCCATTCCTCCGTCCCTCCTCCGGATTCTCCATTCGTTTACGTTGTAAAACCACCGTCCATAAAACGGCTACCGTATTTTCTGGAATATAGGTCGCACCGGAATATAGGTCGCATTGTCCAATTATTGCCAAAATATTGGAAAAATCCAAATACGGGTCACACCTGAATATAGGTCGCATCTATGTCACCGCTGACGTGTCACGTCACCGCCAACGTAACGCGTCATCCACCGCTGAAGTGGCGCGTCACCGCTGAGTCAACCCGGAAATGTGGACCGTGTTTAGCTCTGCTGCAAATGTCTGCCACAGGAGCGCACATCAAGGCTTTTAAGAAGATTAACACTTAAAAACAATGATTTGTTTGATAAAAATTATAGCAAATATGTGTTTGAGCTGAACTTTTCTTTAATAAATGAACGTAATTGTGAAATGAGCTGGATTTAAACATTTATTTCGCCGAAAGTGATAAAAAGCCATAAATAGGTCGCACCTAAATATAGGTCGCAGGGCATGCAAAAATGATTAAAAAAAAGCTGCGATCTGTATTCCGGAAAATACGGTCCTTTTCCACAGCCTGTCCAGCTTGCTCCAACAAGTTTTGTTTTGTTTTTTGGATGTCCAGAGGACCAGACTTAGCTTTTTTAGAGAGTACAGGCAGCCGTAGCCTCCGCAGCTTGCCGGAAATTGCGTAACTCGGCTTTTCAAAATAAAATTTTCAATATATACAGTATATATATATATATTTATTTTATTTTTTTATGGAAGATGCGTGTCGTAACCACGAAACGTCGTGACTCGAGACCGTCGTAAGTCGAGGACTACCTGTATTTGACATATTGAAGTAACCTTTTTAACGTTGTGTGTAGATAATCTATTGTTTATGTATCTCAAAGACCACAGTCTAGCTTTACCTCTGGGGATGCCAGCTTTGTCCATAGTTGCTTCCACAGCTTCCTCGGTGGCTCTCATCCTGCTCCTGGTGGTGCTGTTTGTGCTTTTGCAGCCTAAACTCAAGTCGTTCCATCGGTGAGTCTTAAATTTGAAGCCATATTTAAGGAGAAGAGAGGGGAAAAAAGCAATACGTATTCTAAATTTACTCTCATCCTCTGTCATGATCCACGACATCCTCCACACTTAGGCGTGATCTCGGTGTGTCGGGGCAGGCGGTGACCATCGTGGTGGAAGGAGTCCAGGTGACTCTGCCTTCCTATGAGGAAGCCGTGAACAGCAGCGGAGCGTCAACACTCAGCTCTGAGTCTCGAGTCCAGATAGTGCTGTCTGAGGGACAGCATGCCTCAACACCCGAGGCTGGACCCACCAGACCATCTTCCCTCAAACAGCAGCAGTCAGAGAGGGCGGTCGTCCACCCCGTGCTGCCATCCTCCTCTTCCCCGTCCCCTTTGTCTTCTGTTTGGGGTCTGGAACACGGAGGCGCCATTGGAGGCTCCTCATCCTCACAGAGAAGGCCATCTGCAGCCAGTGACCAACAAAGCTTGTCGCTAGACTCTGAGATGGACTATTCAGACGGTAAAACTTTATTTTAATCCCACACCTATCCTATTTAAAAGCATGTCTTGATTATAACGCACTCTGTTGCTCACAGATATGCCATTACTGAAGGAAGCCTGAATCATGCTGTGACCTTTGCACTCACCGGAGACGACGTCTTTCGTAATGACCTGTGCTGGATAGCAGGAGTTTGTCAACAACAGTTGCTCAGAGGGAAGCTGTGTTTCACTCTGAGTGGGTCATCTGACCATCCCAAAGGAATGCAGAGAAGAGACTGTCACGTGTATACACGCTTACATTTTTATAGGCACTCCCACGGTGTGTATGTTTGTCTGGCATCTGAAACTGGATTTGTAATGTGGAGCAAATAAGAACAAAAAAAGATGTATTATAAAAGAAATATGAGCAAAGCTGCAAACTCGTTCTGAAAACTGAAAATGTAATGTGTCTTGTTTGCTGTTACTTTCCTTAACCACACATTTTATCACTTAAACACAAAGATGCATGATGGCAAGGAATGAAAGTTCACTATTTTGTCTTTTAAATATTTAAATTTCAATCGAATAATCATGACTCGTATCACTCCTCTTTGTAGAATAAGACATTGTGTCCACCTATGAGCAACCTGCACTTAACTTATTTGTTTCTAAATGTGTTTTTCTCTTTATGCTAATCCCCAACCCCTGCAAAGCCTTAGCTTTCCACTTCTATGTACACATATCTATAATATGTGTAATAAGGAGTTTGAATAATGAATGTCAGTTAAATGCCTCCACTGCTTAATGAAATTATGTGTGGCTTTGTTAAACATATCACATGTGCACCTGAAGATATTGTCATGTTAATTTATTGAGGCTGCTGAGGAATTCTTGTTTTAAACCTGAACGTGTACGTAATTTATTTGTGCAGATAAAGCTGTTGATCAGCCGTGGCTTGTGACGCCTCTGCAGCTCATGGATGCCATTAACAGTAGGTCTTTTAGCCTTTTTATTTTTTTTACCTTACGCAGCAGGCATGTTATATGTGACACTGTAAAATTGATAGGGAAGAACCGTACGTCACAAAAAAAAAAGTGTACAGATTAATGTGACCTTAGTGTTGACTTCACTTGAGTGAGGGTTGATTTGTTTTTAGTTAAGGTGGTATTTTAATATATGTAAAAAGTTTTAAGCTATGTTTATCCTGTATATATGTCAATTTGATTAAATATTATTTGATGTGTTGAAACTGATGGTGTCCTGCTTTTTTGTTTATTTTTTATGTAGTTTTATCTGAGTATGTGATTCTTGAATCTTAAAAAAGCCAGTAAAAAATTGACAACTTGATAATAATTTTATGCATAAATGATTAAATCAAAATTTTACACAATATATTGTGCATGTAAAAACATAAATACAAGATTTGAGCAGTTCAACTTCTTATTTGAACGTAAACGTATGTATTTGTACGTGTGCAGTCTGCGTCACGGCCCTGAATGGGTTCATCCAGGACTCCTTTTTTTAACGCTGTCATGGTTGTTTCACGTCATCTTGATTAACACCAACATGTTTCTGTGTTCCAGTATCTGCAATGAAAATATTGAAATGTCTTAATCTGGATTTAAAACGTCAAAATGTTCCAAAAACCTTTGCACTTGCTCATTTGATCTTTTCTTCTTTATCCTCTCAGCACAAACAGGCGTGCAGCTTACAGTACTTACCCCCCGCAGGTGGCTTGACTGTTAGGTAATATCTGAGGCACAAGGCCAGGAGGAGGGCCTCAGCACACTGGAACGTGATGTATAACAGAGGGAAGAGAAACATGGGCCCAATGACCTGCGGGGGAAAGGCCACCTTTAGAATGGTGGTGCACAGCTGGATGTTTTGACATCCTGTCTCCATGGAGATGGTTCTGCTGCATCTAAGAAAGACATTGTGAGGCTATTACATTTTATTACTCCAATTAAAAACTAAAACAATTTCAATGCAGTTTATTTATATAGCACCAAGTCACAACATAAGTCATCTCAGGGCACTGAACAGAAATATTAAAATACTGTAATTAGTTAACACCCTTTATCTGAGGAGCATCTAACTTCATTGCAAAATTCTCATGAGCAAGCATGAAGGCAAAAGTGGAAAGGAAAAAACTCCCTCGTGAGGAAGAAACCAGCAGAACCAGGCTCAGGACAAGCGGCCATCTTTAACCGGCTGGGTTTGTGAGGAACAGGAAGGAGGAACTGATACACAATGGCAGGTCGAGAATCACATGTTAAGATAGGAATAGTATCAAATGCAAACTATTCAATTGCAACAATTAATTTAAAGGAATGAGATCAGTTTGTCCTCCAGTAGTCTAAGCTTATAGCAGCATAACAAGCCAAACCTAACTATAGGATTCATCAAAAAGGAAAATCTTAAGCCCAGTCTTAAAACTGGACAATGTGTCAGCCTCACGGACAGAAACTGGAAGTTGGTTCCACAAGAGAGGAGTCTGATAACTGAAAGACCTTCCTCACATTCTGTTTTTGGAAACTCTAGGAATCACAAGTAAGCCTGCAATCTGAGAGTGAAGTGCTCTGTTAGGAACATATGGAGCAATAAGTTCTCAAATATAAGATGGAGCTAGGTTGTTGAGGGCTTTGTAGGTTATAAGTAAGATTTTGAATTCTATATTTTGAATTCTATAAAATAACATTTCAAGCATACTTTTAAATGACAAATATTTATGTCTAAGCTGAAAGGATTTATCAAAGTCATCACATTTTGTTGCTTTATTGTTGTTGGAGAACATTTCTAATGACTAATTCTAATGATAATTAATACGATTGATGTACATCCACTGCTTAGTGACAGATGTTTGCTGTGCTGCAATTTGCAGTTAATTTAACCTCCATTTTTGTTGAAAGTCCATGTTCAAATTTTCTTAAAACATGAAAATAAAACTAGATTAGTCATGATTTGAGTACAGTGACTATAGCACTCTGTATATAATGCCACCAAATATTTGACAGTACAATGCAGATTAATAAAGTTTAATCTTTTTTTAGAATGTCATCACCATTGTTTTAGAATGTGTAAAATGTTAAAAACATAAGCATTGAAGTTTTAGGTTAAAAAAGCAGGGTCATTTGTTGGGTTGACTTACCCTACTGGCCAAGAGTCTTACAAATTCTGCTTTTAGTGTGATTTTAATTGCTCATTAAAGAAAAAACTCCAAATCATTGTAGACCCGGTAATCATTTCAAAGGAGACCATAGTTTTTTTTTATCAGCTGTAGTTTGAGGTCAGTTTATTTTTAAATGTGCATTGCATCATTTTACTTTGTAAGTACAAATGGTCTTTCATAGCAGGCAGTGATAAACAGATTATAGCGCTGCCCTTGAGGCACAGTTATAATTCTGCTTGCACGGCGTGAACAAGTGAATAATGCACAGTGTGTTTTTCACCTACTTTGGACTGAGTCTGCAAATGACTGACATGACATATCCCAGCGTAAAACCGATCAAAGGCATCAGCACAGCCACAGAGACGACGTCGGGCATGAAGATCATCCATATCACGTCCTTCACAACAAAACCCGACAGGACCGAAACTACGATGGTGGAAAACGTCAGGATGATGAGACCAGCCTGTCAAAAATAAAAACGAGCATATTACAAGAAATCCTCCCAACATGATGGTTAGATTTCAACATGATTTTCCACTTTTTCTTTCTTTAAAAAATAAAATAAAAAAAGAACCACTTTCTGGGTTTAGTCACTAAATGGCTTCCAACCATTCAAAGGGCTTTGTCCATAGATGCTCTTTTGATGCGTGACAGTTCTTTGTCTCTTACTTTTGTGACAGCTGCTGAGTAGTTTGGTTTGTAGTGATTGATGAGAATGCCAACAGCACAAGGCACCAGTGTGGATACGAGGGCGGTGATGATGCCAACATATGGCACAGCGTTTTCCAGACCAGCGAAGCCGTGGCTGAAGACATACAGCAGCAGAGGCATGAGACCCAGGGCTGCGATGCTGGAGCAAGTTGTCATGACGATGCTGGCAGGATGTCAATATACAGGAACAAACGTTAGGAACATAGGTGTCAAATCAAGGTCTTGGATGAGCAAAATTGATGCAACTATGAGAGGTTTACCTGAGATTCATATCACCTTTCACTATGAGTGAAAAAATATTTGACACGCTTCCACCAGGACAGCAGCCACAGATGAGCACGGTTATGGCCTTAATGGGATGCAGCTGCAGGAGTTTGGCCAAGGAGAAAGCAGTGAGGGGCATAATGCAGAACTGGGCCAGCAGTGCAATGGCCACTCCTTTTGGTTTGACAAGATGGGCTTTAATTTTGGAGCTCTCCATTGTGCAGCCAAGGGAAATCATAGTGATGAAGAGGATGGTGATGGTCAAAACATTGATGGCTGTGTTTATGGGTTTAGGGATGTCCAGGATGGCCGTGCTGCTGTTGGCAGAGATGCCACTGACATTAAAGGTGTTGATTGTTCCCACATGGCCTGTTGTCACATTCATTGTGGCAGTTCTTCCAACACTTACTTCACTGTGCTTTTGTCTTCATCTGGCACAGAAACAAAAAGGAAAAAAAGGTTAAAAAGTTTGCAAGCTGTAAATTAGTCATTAGCAAGGCAGATGATGCCAACCGAGGCAATAAAAAGGCCACTTGTAAAGAGACATATCTCCACTTGCAGGCAGTAACTGTCACAATGAATGCATCTGTTTGTGTACTTTTAAAAATAAAAAAACTAAGATGTGGCATTTCTGTTCTGTAGTAGAGAACGCAAAGAAGGAGGAAAGAGAATGGCCTCAGACAGAATTCTGGGTAAAAGTCTATTAAAATCCATTTTATGTAACATGTTTCATCTTATTTCAGGCTAAAGCCATGGACATATGGGAGTCGTTTTCAAGATTTCAGTTTTAAAGTCAAGGCAACCATTTATATTTTAATCTGTTTTTTTTAGACACATGGATGTGTTTCTAAGATAAAAGCTGAATGGTGCCTCTTTAAAAAGTTCACAACCACTCTCTCACAAACCTATCTCCACACACAGGGAAGATAAGCAGCTTCTTTATTTTTATTTTTAATGTGCATGTAAAATATGGCTCATCAGGCCAAAAATCTGCTTTTTCTGAGGACATGCTTCAGTTTTAAGAATCAGAGTTCAGACGTAAAAGAGCCTCAGCAAATCGGTGGCTCTTAATATTCATGACACAGTTTTCCACTGGAACAAAAACAAGCCATAGCTTTGGACACTGTGTACAAGTCTGACACGAGTCATTTAAACCACCCTGGTGTACCCCTCAGGGGAAGGAATAGTGAAACTAATGTTAGTGACATGTAGGTTTTCAACTACATGATACTAATTACTTTTCTTTAGTCATTTATATAATTAAAAAAAAAAAATGCTGTAGCCTATCGATCATTGTCTTTCACAAAACCAAACTTCTTAAAAATAGCATGCAATGAAATAAAATCTAGACATGGTGCACGAGTTTTATTATGTTATTATTATGTGAATGTTTATGAAGCATTCACACTTGTGATCCATTTTTCTTCCGTACATTTTTTGGCGCAGTTCTCATCCAGCAGTTTTCAAGCTATTTCAACAAATCAGAAATCAAAACGTTCAGCTGTTCAAGGACAACTTTTGGTATTAATGCAACTTTAGCTTTTTGAAATATTTAGCCTTTTCTGCCATTTCTTTTTTCATGAATGGAGCTAATTTTACCTCCTTCATATCTTTAGATCTGTTTACAAACTTTTACTTTTATTTTGGTTCAGCTTCTTTTAGTTTGCTTGTGTAAATTTATTTATTTTTTAGCTACTTTCAGGTACTTTCAGCTATTGTTTTCCCCAGCTGTTCTGTGCTTCTTTTAGATTCGTTCTGCTAGCTACAACATTTTTGTGCCTCTTCTAACTTATTTCTGTTAATTTTGGCTTGTTATGCTCCTTTTAGCTTATTTTTGCAATTTTCAGCTTTTTCTACTATTTCAGCTATATACGATGTTTTACGCAAAATTTAGCATTTTCAGCTAATTGCCCCTTTGTTACACTCGTTTTAACTTTTTTCAGCTTGATTCAGCAAAACTATGCTTTCTCCACTTCCTCATGGTATTTTAAGCTTTGTTCTGCTTTTTAGCTACTTTTCAGCTGTTCGCTAATTTCAGCTCTTTATTTTTCAAATAATTTCTTTTTTTGTGCTCATTTCTGCTTCTTTCAGCCTAATTGGGCATGTTCTTTCTGCTTTCTTATGCTAATTAAGCTTGTTCTAATTTTTCAGCTATACCTTTTTAGAACATTTTAGCTGTTTTCAGATTAATTCAATTTTGACTTGGTAATTTTTTGATACTTTCAACCTAATTAGCTTTGCTTTCAGTTTGTTATGCTCCTTTCACCTATTTTTGGCTAGTTTCATCTTTTTCTGGTATGTCAGCTATTTAGCTGGTTTATGAAAAATTTAGCTTTTTCAGCTAATTTCACATTTTTTTGCCAATTTCAGCTCTTTCCACTTCCTTCTGATAGGTTAAGCTTATTTCTGCCTCTTTGGCCACGTTATACATTTTCTACTTTTAGCATTTTATTTAGCTAATTTCCTAATTTTTGTGTGTTTTACTGTGTTGCAGTCCAGTTTGTGCCTTTGTGTTTGCATGGCCTCCCTCCTTGAGTCAAGTCCTGCTGCAGCTCTGGTTTTGTCACATGGATTTTTTTTGTGTGTGAAAGGATTAAGAGAACAGAACTGAGGTTACAAAAACCTGATATATTAAATTGATTTTCTGTGTGAGGTAAACTTTAGTAAAATGGTACTTTAGATGGCCTGTCAACTAAATTTTACTGTTTGGAACCAAATCAAATGGAAATGCAATTCCACTTCAATGGACAGTTTTCATGTGGATGTTTCTTTATTTAGACTTGAATGAACTTTCTAATACTTAGCCAGTACTTTCATGTTAATTCTTTACTGCACAAAGAACAGAACCCATTGTAAACTTATTTGGTGAAAAGTTGGGTCTTTCTTTTTCATCACACACAAACAAGCATGGGGAATATTTTTGCCTTTTTTTAGTACACATCATTGCATCAGTTTTTTTTTTCCTAGTCCAAAAGGGTAGTTTTTGGTTTCTAGGTCCAAACATAATTTAGTTTGTGGCTAAAACTGAGAAGCAAATGAGGCCAAAACTATAATATTATAAGTCATTTAAAGAAAAAGTCAAACCTAAATCAAAACTATTTATTCACCCTCATCAGCAACCACCAAAACGTTACCACATTCTGTATCAAATATAGGAAGTGTTTTTTTTTTTAACGTCACACTACATTTAAAAAAAACTACTGGTAATCATATCAGTTTAGCATCTATGTATGACAGAAAATGCCTTTAAAGCTAAACGAACAGTTAAACACACTTCAAATGTAAAATAGTTGATCTAGCAGGTTTATTGTGCATATTCAAAATAAAATCTAATGTTAGAAAAAGGCACTTTCTTACCTCCATTTCAATCCACTAGTTGCAGCTTCAAACATGCTCGCCCACACATTCTTGCGTCTGACCCCTTTTCTCTGTATTTGAGCCCCTTTATCACATGGTCTCGTGACAACATGGTTGGTTAACCCTGCAGGGTGATTAACAAGGAAACAGCACCAATCACAACTGAGGAATTCTTGTTTAATATTGCAATACTGAAAGTCTTCTGTGGTCAGCAGCCCTCCCTCGTTCTCGTGTTTTAGTAAGACACTCTGAAAAAGTCAGACATCAGGGGGCTCGACTGTGTTCTCTGTAAACCTAAAGGCACATCTCACTAATTTGATTTCATTTGATAGTACATGTATAAGTAGATTTTAATATTGCTCAACTTGCCAAAATATGTAAATTTGCTTGGAATTATCATCTTTTTTTCAGGTAGTTTCTTCCACTATTCTAAAACCAAAGTGCTTTGATCTGCATACATCAAATGATTGCTCTTATTCGTGTTAGACATTTGGTCTATACGTTAAAAGGATTAAATTCTCACATGCACAATGGTTCAAAGGAATTTTTTTAACTCTGTTTTTTTTTCATTGTATCAACAAATATCTAGGTCACATGGACACATGACCAGACTCTCGAAGCACTTCAAGACTAGTCATTCAGGCCTGTCACTGTGGAGCTCTTGGGTACAGGGACAATGGTGGCAGATTTAATGCAGGTGGAAACAAACGCCATCGACAGCGAGATGTTGAAGATGTCCATCAACACCTCAGACAGCTGGTGTGTGCAGTCCTTCAGTACCAACCCTGGGATGTTGTTGGGACCTGTAGCCTCATGGGTGTTAATTCCATGGAGGGTCTTCCTCACATCTGCTGTGGTCACACAGAGGGGTGTGTCAGTGGGTGGTATGTCTAGTGCTGGGGGCGTGGTGTTAGGATCCTCAAAGCGAGCATAGAACTTATTGAGTGCATCTGACAATGAGGGGTCCTTTGGACATTGTGCATCCCTGATGTTGTAGTTCATAATGCACTTGATGTCCTCCCACCTACGCCGGGGGTGGTTGGTGAAGAAGTGACCCTGAATTTTCTGGGTGTATGTGGCTTTGGCCCTTGCAGTGTCTGCAGTCAGTCTTTTCCTTGCCTGGGAGTACTGATGCCTCGCCTGTCCTGGATGCAATGTCCCTAGCTTTCAGCAGAGCTCTCACCTCAGCATTCAGCAAGGTTTCTGTTTCGGATAACAGGTTACTGTCCTGGTGGTAATAATCATCAGCACACTTGGAGATGAAGCCAAGAACAGAAGAGGCGTATTCCTCCAGGTCCACCTCTCCCTCATGTGTAGCTGCCTCTTTAAAGACCTGCCAATCTGTGCACTGAAAACAGTCCTGGAGCACAGAGTCTACATCTTTGGGCCGCACAAGGACTGTCCTCTTTGTTGGCCTAATCTATGTCATCAGCGGACGATATGCTGGCGCCAGCAGGATTGAGATGTGGTCAGAGAGGCCAAGATGGGGACGAGGAAGGGCTCTGTACATGTTGTCTGCCCGCGTATAAGGTGACATGCTGGTAAAAACTGGGCAGAGTGTTCGTCAGTTTTACATAATTAAAGTCCGCCACAACCAAATGCCTCTGGGTGCTTTATCGGCAGTGAGCTAATGGTGTCATACAGCTCCTTTGATGCTCCGTTAGCATTAGGACTCCTGGCGCCCCTCACTTTGAATAACACTGGTTTAGAATATTGCACTAATGTAGGAAGGGTTTAGAACGCCTTTACATACATTCATATACATGTACTGTATACATACATACATGGTGTAGTGGCTAGGGAATCAGACTTGGGATCCAAAGGACCCAGGTTCGAACCCCGGCCACGGCACACCTTGAGTGCACATCTATTTTCCCCAGCTCCCCGGGCGCTGACTACGGCTGCTCACTGCACCACCTGGTGGTGGTTGGGTTAAATGCAGAGGCCAATTTCGTCTGTCAAGTATGGGAAACATACACAGATGACAAAAATGTGACATTTATTTATTATATATATATTATATATATATATATATATATATATATATATATATATATATATATATATATAT
>JBBPBX010050163.1:0-25087 GCA_038048925.1 Garcialebias charrua | reverse complement strand
GGCCATCCGTTCCTGATGAACTTTATAATCTGCTGCAGTTCGTGATCGTGCTGAGTTGCCTCACGGATCCTTGAGAGTCTTTGGGATGAGACTGGTGCATTCACCATAACTGATTCAACATGTGCCTGTACAATGTGATCTGTAGTCTCATCACTCACATGTCTCTGTGGCCTCCTGGATAGGGTGTCGGCTACTACCAACTGTTTGCCTGGAACGTGCTCTGCTTCCACGTTGAATCTTAAAAGCCGCATCAGGAGTCTCTGGCACCTTGGAGGGGCTTTGTCCAGGTCATAAGTGTTTATGAGTGGTACAAGTGGTTTGTGGTCTGTTTGCAGAACGAAACTGTCCATTCCCTGAACGTAGCGTGCAAATCGCTCACACGCCCACACACCTGCTAAACACTCCTTTTCGATTTGAGAGTATCTTCTCTCTGCATCAGACAGCGTGCGGGAGCAGAATGCCACGGGCTTTAATCCATCCTCGTGTTCTTGTAGTAGAGCTACTCCTAAGCCGTAGCTGCTTGCATCTGCGCTGATAATAGTTTTTCTACATGCATCATAATATGCAAGAGCTGGGGCTGACACCAACATGGCTTTAACAGTTTTAAACGCCTGTTCTTGTGTGTCGTCCCATACCCACTTGTTCTCTCGTCGTAGCAGACTGGTGATTGGGTGTAGCTTGGTGGAGAGGTCTGGTAGGAATCCCCCCACATAGTTAATCAGGCCCAGGACCTGACGGAGCTCCTCCACATTTGTGGGACTCTGCATCTTTGTGATGGCTTCCACTTTCGTCGGGTCTGGTTTTATTCCTTTACCGCTGATGATGTGTCCAAAGTAACGAGTTTCTGCTTTGCTGAAATGACACTTTGCTTTGTTCAGCTTCAAGCCGCTGTTTTTGATGGTTTTTAAAACTGCATTCAGGTGGTTGTCATGTTCCTCTTTAGTCTGTCCATAAACAAGAATGTCGTCCATGACTACGACAACACCTTCATGTCACTTAACAGTGTGGACAACTGTCTTTGAAAGATTTCTGGGGCTGACGTGATTCCAAATGGTAGCCGCTTATAACAGAATCTACCACTGGGGGTTATAAATGTTGTCAGTTTTCTGCTCTCTGCATCCAGAGGGATCTGCCAGAAACCACATGACGCGTCTAAGGTTGAAAACACCTTAGCTCCTGCCAGCTTTGGGGCAATGTCCTCCAAAGTTGGTAAAATGTAACGCTCTCTTTTCACTGCTTTGTTTAAGCGTTTTAGATCCACACAAATTCTTACTTGGCCGCTGTTTTTCTTTTCAACAGGAACCATTGGGGGCACCAATCAGTAGGCTCAGTAACCTCTTCTATGACGCCAAAATCTAGCATTCTTTTCAGTTCTGCCTCAACCTTTGAAAGGAGAGGAAATGGGACACGTCGTGGCGTTGTCAGGCTGTAGGGCTCTGCATCTGCTCTCAGTTCTATTTTTTACTGGGTCGCATTTTAGCAGGCCTATTTCTCCAAAAACATCCTCTAAGAGGTCTGTATTAATATTATTAATTCTCCTGACTAAACCCATCTTCCTAGCTACACTACCTCCCAACAGGTTATGAGCATAGGGTCCCTTTATGACTGTGACCCAGAATCTGTATTTCTGTCCTTTAAACTGACTTGTGGCCATAAACCTGCCTACACAGTGGACTTCACCTCCAGGGCTGGTGACCAGTGGCATTTTAGCTTCTGTGACTAATCTTGGGCTATTTAGCAGTCTATTATATGTAGTCAGCGACATCACAGTTATGTCGGCACCTGTGTCGATTTTAAATCTGACCGTACAGCCATTTACATGTGGTCCCCAACTTACGAGCGAGTTCCGTACTTATGAGTTGCTCGTAAACCGAAAATTCGTAATTCGGGACTACCTTTTTTTTTTTTTAATATACCGCACGAGCACGTACATGTACGGTAATGAACAGTTACCAAGGATTTCAACTATCCTAACACTTTAAAATACTTTAAAATACAGTATTAATAAAAAATATAAAAAATTAATTTCTTACTTTGAGCTGAACTGTTTGCCTCCCTCCGCTGTGTTACGTCCGAGCTCCCAGGCTTCCTGTAGCACCATGCAGTCCAAACCCTTTACAGGAAGGACTGTTAGTATGCTATCTTCATACATTTGGAGCCAGAAAAAAGTTTTAATAAGTTTTAATAACTTACCAAAAGCCGTCTGCTAGCGCCGCCATTAGCAGCACCTGTTAGCATTGGCTCCACCGAGTCCGCTGCGCAGTTATGGGCAGTCCAGTTTAGCTGTAGCTTCAAAAAGGCTGTCGGCTTTGTTATTCCAAGTTAGCTGGGTGTCCCCCGATATCTTCTGCTTCCAGTCCGACATCGAGGCGAGCTCCAGGAACCTCTGATCGCACAAAGCCGGCTGTCGAAGCTGCAGCTCCGGTGCTGGGGTCCGCTTTAGCATGTTAGCCTTAGCTCATACCATGAGCTACTGGTCTCGTGCGGTGGGAGCGATCGGCGGAGCGATCGCGGCTGCTGCTCCAGTCCTGAGACATTCACAGAGTTCAGGGAGTGTTTCCAGTTAATTTATCCGTATGAGGCATCCTCTTATGGGAGAAATAGTCCTCCAAACCGGATGCCGAGTGCCGAGACTCTGGAACTAATGAATGTAAAATGGCGGAGGCGGTATTTCCGGTTCCTGGTTCCCGCAGGAAGTTGTTCAAAAAAGCATGAAATTATAAAAAAAAAAATATAATAATGATACTTTACCTATTTATAAAGCCATTTAAAACAACCATAGCTGCAACAAAGTGCTGTACACATGAAATTAAGAACATTTAAACAAAAAAAACATTATTATTATTATTTTTTTTAATTTCATATTTTTATTAATTATGATAATCTCGTAAAGTCAGACGCTCGTAGGTCAGGTCGCTCGTAAGTCGGGGACCACCTGTATGGGTAATTCTACAAGCCACTCACTTTCTGAATCTGGCTGTTCTATTATAGCTGGCTTAACATTAGTTACTGCTCCAAGAAAAATCATGTTGTCACCCTCTGTTGAATTGTTAGAAACTACTGTCACCTCTTTCAGCATTTTTGTTTTGCAGACTATTTCAAAATGTCCCAATTTATTGCATTTATGGCACCTCTTGTTCTTTGCTGGGCATGGCTGCGTTTTTCCATGTTGTCTATTACAGCGTGAACATGTGAAGGGGTCTTTGGGCTCACTGGGCTCCGGTTTTCGCCTCCATCTTGCGTTGTTGTCGCTCTTTGATGTTTTAAAATGGCGTCCCCCTTGACTCATAGCGTCGACCATGTGCTCGACACGCAAGCTAGCACTCTGCTGCTTTATTTGTTCACTTTGCCTTGCTATCTGAATAGCTCGTTCCAGCGTGAGGTTTGCCTCCAACTGCAATTTTTCAGAAATACTGTGGTCCAGTATTCCAATCACAATTCTGTCTCAAATGTGTTCGTCTTTTGTGCCTCCAAACTCACAGTTTTGTGCTAGTTCATATAAGCTTCTGACGAATGCTTCAACAGGCTCTCCAGCTTTCTGCACTCTTTTATGAAAGCAAGCTCTGTCGTGAATAACATTTCTTCTTGGCACAAAAAGGTCGCTGAATTTCGCCATTACCGTCGTGTAATCTAACTCAGGATGCATTTCCACTAGGGGTGTAACGAGATCTCGTTGTACGAGATCTCGCAATATTAAACTCCCGCGATATCTCTCGTTGAGAGGTAACGTCTCGCGAGTCGCTAATGCTAGCAGAGCCCCTAGCAAGTCAGCGTCACGGACAGCATGGCTTCGCCGGATGAAGTTGCTATAGAAGACGCCCCAACTACTGATGGAGGGTCCCGGTGCCGCAGACGCCTCTACATTGATGGAGGGTCCCGGCGCTGCCGACGCTGCCCCGGATGTAAAGACACACTTGTGTAAACACCGGTGTGACCGGTGTTGCCAGATAGAGTCCCACCCACCCAAAGCACTCTTTACCCGCAAAAGTCAGAAGGAAAATCGCGGTGAACCGCCCAATCTGGCAACACTGGTGACGGCTGCAGATTCAGTGCTGATGCGGAAATTTAGCGCACGCATTAGTTAATATTTATGTTCAATTTTTGGAAAGTCCTGCGTGAATATCTATTTTTTTTAAACAAAGTTGAACGTTCTAAGGTCTAAGGAGATTCAATCAGTAAAATGAAGACATCAGTTGAGTTTGTAATACATGTTAAAACAGAATAAAAGCCTTTTGCGGCATAAAACCGATCTTTGAAGTTTTCTTGAATTAATATTAAAATCTCGTCTCGTTCTCGCGAACTCTGTAATTTGTCTCGTCTCGAGAGTTTTATGTATCGTGCACCCCTAATTTCCACGATTACTTCATCAGCCGCTCTTTCCTCGTTTTCACTCTCGTACACAAACGAGTCATAAATAGCCTCTGCCTCTCTTCCCAGGGCATAAAGAAGCGTGTTAACTTGTACCTCTCCGCTCTCTCTGTCCAGCTTTGACGCTATTCTGTAGCGATCAAAGCGACGCCGCCACATTGGCCATTCTGCCGGGCGCGAGAAGTCGAAGGGTTCCGGTGGACCGAACTTTGCCATTTAACTCAGTAACTCACTCAGTAAGGCGTCCTGTCGGCCACTTCTGACACCATGTCATGAACGGCTGCTTCTATGAAGAACGGGCGGTGGACTCACGAGGTAGCTTGGCGAACTCAGCTTTATTGAACTGCTAATAGCACGACATGTCTCGTGTCACGCTCAGTTCACAACTAAAACACACACACTGCGCATGCTCAGTCTATACTGGCTACGGCAACCCAACTGGGACATATCACCACACCTACCCTCAACTATGGCCATGAACTTTGGGTAGTAGTGACCAAAAGAATGAGATTGTGGATACAGACGGTTGAAATTACTTTCCTCTTACTGCAGGGTAGCTGGACTCTCCCTTAGCGATAGTGAGAAGTTCAGTTTTCTGGGAGAGACTCAAAGTAGAACCACTGCTCCTCCACATCGAGAGGAATCAGTTGAGGGGGTTCGGGCATCTGGTAAGGATGCTCCCTGGACAGTGGGCACCTCCCTAGGGAGGTGCTTCGGGCATGTCTGACTGGGAGGAGACACCGGGGAAGGCCAAGGACACGCTGGAGAGAGGTCTCTTGGTTGGCCTGGGGACGCCTTGTTATGCTCCCAGAAGAGCTGGAAGAGGTGGCTGTGGAAAGAGATATCATGGGCCTCCCTGCTCAAGCTGCTGCCCCAGCGACCCGGCTTCGGATCAAGCAGAAGATAATGGATGAACAGACTTATGCCCCCAGTATACTCCCACGTATGTCTGTTCACGCGTGCGTACGCGCGTACTGTACGCAGAGGGTTCAGACATCGTACTCGAGTATCCACCCTGAGCAGCTGCAGCGCAGCTCCACAGACAAGGAGCGTTTACCTACGGGACAAATTGAGGTCGCTGATTGGTCATTTGCTGACATGCCTACTGAATTGATTGACAGGTCGGGGGGAAAAAAAAGGCGAGAGCTGGCAGCTCCAGCCGCAGCGGTGTTCTGTGTTTATATGTTGTTAATAAAAAGTTCTAAAAAAAAAAAAAACAGGGAGCGCTGGTCCTGCAGCCCACACATCAGACCAGCACACCAGGAAATCTCCAGAACCTCCCGCAGCCACACTGCACCTGAGTTTAATTAGCTCGTGACAAATTTGTTCATTTCTCATCATTTCAGTCATGGCATCAACGGAGGAAGAGATCACTTGCCTTTTGGCAAAAACAAAAGAAAAGACCAGATCAGGGATGAAGAAGGGGGAATTTAATACATTGGTGTCGCATACAAAACAGTCCGGCGCCGGGCAGTTTGTTATGCGACACCGCGTTTGCGTAAGCGGTCGTAAAAATTGAGCTTTGCGCGTACATGCCCTGCAGGGGTACGCTTGTACCTCTGCGTACTACGTGCCTCTGCGTATGGACGTACGCGGGAGCATACTGGGGACTTTTATCGTTACAGTATTAATGTGGGATATTTCCTAAATACATTACAATTACATTGTAATATTTACAACTGTGTCTAAAACAATTGGCATAGGCTACATTCTTGTTATAAAAAATATGGCGTACAGTACATAATTCACAAACGGAGTTCGACCTCTGACCAACTCTCAGTCTACTTCCGCATCTGTGCATACCAGTATCGTTGTTTTCGTGTTGAGTTAAAATTCTTCCGAGTAGGTCGTCGAAGATTTCGGTCACGTGTGCTTGGTGGTGCGCGTGACCGATGCAGGCAGCGAGGCTGATCCGCGTTCACGCGATCATCGGATCGAGGAGGACGCCGTAGCCAAAACAGGGGAGCAGAGCAGCAACCAGGCAGGCTATCGGGCCCAGGTCGTTCACGGAATCATTCGTCGGTCATTTTGTTCAGGCGGACCTCCGACCGGCAGGGATTAGAAACGTGCCAGATCATATGTGTTTGAACGGGGACATAAAATCGCAAGATGGTTCGGGAAACCAGACACCTTTGGGTGGGAAATTTACCCGAACATGTTCGCGAGGAGAAAATTGTGGAGCATTTTAAACGGTAGGTTACGCAAGAGGGAACCTACGTTTTGTCAAGCCGCGCGCGCTGTCTCCAGTACGAGGGCGAGCCTGCTGTCACTGCTAACTCTGCTAACGTTAGCATTTTTAAGTTTCACCAACCAGGGGGATCCATCGTGTTATGCACGCGCTTTATTACAGCGCATCGATACTTGTCAAAGAAAAATCCACGAAATTGAAAAGCCTTGGCGCAAAACGCTGATAATTTATATTCTTCCGCTAACTTTTGCTAACGTCAGTAGGTAGTTAGCTGGGTTTGCTAGCTACCGAGCTACCACCCAGCCAACCATTTTGTGGGTAAAGTCGACAGGTTTTTCGCGATCTGTTCAAGCCAAAAGGCTACGTCAACTAATACAGGGCAAAATCGTTAGCAGACTTTTAGTTAAATTAGGCAAAATAAAATTTGATTATTATCATAAATTATCGACTGCGCGTATGGAAAATCGATGGGAAAAAAAAGCACAAACTCTTTCGTGGCTTTTTGTCGAGCTTTTTTCGGTTGCAACGTGACTGGAGCGAAAATAACAGTAACGTGTTATTTGCGAATGATTTTGGAAGTTGCAAATCAGATGTTTGTGAACCTTAATTTAGGATAAAGAAAGCCTTTGACGCTGTTGTCATTTTCTATCAATTACGGAGGCCATTTGACTCGTCAACAAGCCACCTACCAACAAACAACAGTTTATGATTCTCGTTTTTATCGAATATGCTGCAGGAGTTAGTGCTTTGGGTTGTATATAAATACAGTTCTGCATTGCATCTAAAAAAAGAGAAATAACTTTAGTCACTAAACCACCAAATTTGTGTTCTGAAATGTATTTAAAAACCTTATTTTTGAAAAGTGCACACAACCAGATGCATAAACACTTTATATTATAGTTGCCTACAATGCAGTTCTGTTATGTGATCTAAAAGTTTTTAAAAAATCATTAAAAAAAGTGATCTTTGTTTTCATTATCAGATCATTTCTGCACTAGATTTAACAGACTCTGCATACAGAGTTTGTGCTCACGAGTCTATTCTTACCTTGTGTGTATATAATTTTGTTCTCATTGTTTTCATTGTGATTCCCTCCCAGGTATGGCCGTGTGGAGAGTGTTAAAGTTCTGCGAAAGCGAGGGTCAGAAGGTGGCGTTGCGGCCTTTGTGGATTTTGTGGATATCAAAAGTGCACAGAAGGCTCATAATGCTGTCAACAAGATGGGAGATAGAGACCTTCGAACGGACTACAATGAGCCTGGGTCAGTCCCTAGTGCTGTGCGGGGCCTTGAAGACGGCTCCCCTTCGAGCAGTCGAGACGTTACAGGATTTGCTAGGGGAACAGTTGGTCCAGTGTTTGGCCCACCTGTATCCCTACACACCCGAGAGGGACGTTATGAACGGAGAATAGATGGGTAAGTGGACACGGTGCCCCTCGAAAACTCCAGGGCATTCTAGGTACCACATAAGTGTAAAACCTAAACACATAGGTTATCCATCAGGGATTGTTACCTGAAAGGGTTACACAGAGGTAGTTTAGGGATTGCTCAACTCTTCATCATACGTGACTCGCCTTGCCCATGGAATTTATGTAACTTAACAACACTATCATTTCCTAAGGTAACTGCATTTCAAGGTTTATACATCTGATTGGATTATACATTTGTGAGGAATATCCTGGTGAGTTGTGGATTTATCGTGTGGGGAAACTACTTTGGAGAGCTTTGGATGTATATTTTTTGTTCAACATGGAATGTAACCTGAATTTTTATTTGGAATCGCTTGAAGGTGGAAGTAACTCCGATTTCAAATGGATGTACCTTGTCTCAGAGGAATTTATGCACATCACTTACGGTAGTCATTTTTGTTCCAGTATAACGAGCTGATTGTTGGACTACTTTTTTTTTTTTTGTGTCTGTGGATACCACTCATCTGGATTTAAATTTTGACTTTTTAGATGGAAGATGTTTAAATTGTTATACATCACAAGAAAGACAACGTACCTGTTATTTTAGAACAAAGTAGCTATTTATTCTTTATCCCATATATGGAATTTAAAGATGATTTTGCAAGACATCCACAAGCCAAACAACTAACTTCTAAAGTTTGTGGAACTACTTTTGATTTGACGTTGATGGCTGTGAAGACATAAAGAATGCCTTAAAGGTTGTAACCACCTGGATTTATGCAAAACTACGTCTTATGCTGGATGTAATGATGTGAATCCTGTTGTGGATTAATGCAACTTACGTAAATTTGGATTACTCAGGTGTGGATGTATCTGCGTGAGACCTTAGTGAGGAGAAGAGGTTTCCAGCTATATTAGACCAAACAAAGGACTACCGGTATTTTCTTTTAATACCCTGATGAAAGTAAAGAAGACTGAGAAAACACCCCGTATTGGAGTTATGCGATGCCAAGAATCCATGGGGATTTAATGTGACGTGCCTGGGCCTTCTGGCTGGTGTGTGGTTTATTATTCGGATGTTAACCAGTGGAATACTTTTTTTTTTCCAACTTAATGCTCAATCTTTGGGACTTCATACCAACCAGACGGATGCATTCGGATGTATTTTCCATGCAGTCTTCAGTATACATAATAACCTTGACTTGGAATATTCTGAAAACGCAAGTTCATCCTTTTTTTTTTTTTTTTTACCATATTAAGATTTTATATTCCTGTACTTTTCACCCATTTGCTCTGGAATTTATTAGGAACTCATTTCTAAAGGCCCCCCCCCATTCTTGGAAAGCTGCAAGTAGCTAAATGTGAAGCCGTGGATTATACCTCGATGCTGGCCTGATTATCAATAGAAGATGACGTGAAAGAGGAGCACCATTTTTTTCATAATTTAATCAGTTGATTTTTTTTATTTTTTATCCCTGGTTTCTTCATTCGGGCTCACACATTCTGACCATCTAGATTTTATTTGGATTAGTTTCTTTATCTTCTTTTCTAAAAGGTTGGTATTGCTTTGAGTCTGGCCTATGCATATAATGTTTTTTTCTCTCAGCTTCCCTAGGTGCTTTTTTAAATAATAGTTGACACTGATTCCTGAAAAGTTAATTTGGTGCTAGAGATGACAAATATAAAACTTTAAATTGAATAACTGGGGTTAGTTTATGTATAATCTTTGTATTGTTCTATCCCTATTAATGTATACAAATATTATTTCCAGTCTTCTTAAATTCTTAAAGTACTGTTTAAATTGTATGCTTTAATCAGAACTGCATTCATGACATTTGAATTGCTTGTAATCTTAGATTCTTCAAAGAAGAATATTGACTACTAAGGAGAAATATTTCATTTTGATATTTGTCATATCTGCACCGATTCATAAAAAGTTAGTCTATGAAATCAACTTATTTAAATAGGCTGAGGAATGCTTAGTAGTGCTTTTTTAAAAATTATTAATGAAAAATGGCTTCAGGCGTCTTAAAACAGCCTTTACCGGTGTGACAGATAGAGTTTATGCTATTGAGGAAAGTTTAAGTAATTTTGTTGTTCAAAAATTAATATTTAATTATGAACTATTAGCATTGTTTGTCTTCAGTTTAATTTTTGTTACACTGGAATTCATATTGAAGTATGCATACACTGTCAGCAAATGAAGGGTTGCATACTACTACAGTATTTGTTTATTTGTTAGATTATTATATTGTCATGGGCATATTATTTAATTTTCTATTAGAATATTCATGTGGGGAAAGAAGCCAAATAAAATATTGTAATAAAAAAACAATAATTAGCATGAAAACAGTGGTTTAACATTATGCCACAGAGGCCGCTGTTAACGCATATTACTGTATAAAACTGCAAAGAGACGATACTGGATTTTCATGAAGGATTGACAAGAAATGCAGGCAGTTTAAAATGAAGCCTGATCAACCCTCCTGCTGACCCACAAGGCCTAAAACCGAGGCCTTGTTGATCCAAGGGCAGCATGAGGGTTAAGCCAGAAAATTCAAACTTGTATCATATTTGGCGACTCTTGTTGTGTTCTTCCTGACTGATTTTGTTATAGTTGAGCAATTAAGTCTTTATTGATCTAACCTTTTGTTTTTAAAATGTCTCTACCATATTCTCAATTCACAGTAGTTCAGAAAGCCGGGAACGTGCGTATGATCACAGCCCGTATGGACACCACGACCGCAGCGGGACATTTGACAGACAGCGTCACTACAACGCGGATTATTACCGTGATCGCTCTGTGTTTGCAACTGCTGGTCCAGGAAGCAGTGCTATTGGAGGAAGTTTTGAGGCATCAGACCCACATTTTGACTCTAGAATACGAGACCCATTTACTCTTGCTAATTCAACACGACGTGACCTGTACAGAGATGACAGAGGGCGACGTGCCGATCGAACCTATCACAGACGAAGCAAATCGTCTCATTCCTCGCAGTCAAGGCAACCTTCGCCTCAAAGGACCACAGGGCAAACCTCCAAAACTCCCCATTCCCCTAAAAGAACCACCTTATCTCCCGGGAGAGGCCCAAGATCGCGGTCCCACAGCAGATCTTCAAGTTCTGACTCTGTCAGCAGCACTAGCAGCACAGGCAGCGGCAGGTATGAAACATGATTTGTGTGTATGTTTTCCATAATAAACAACCATAAACATGTGTTAGTTTTACCCTGATGCATGCTCAATACTCCAGGTAGAAAAATCTAAAAAAGCTAAGTCTGGTCCTCTGGACATTCAAAAAACAAAACAAAGCAAAAAAATTGTAGAAACGTTTCGTCTTTCGTCCGAAAGACTTCCTCAGTCTGAGCTGCTGTATTCAGCTCAGTCTTATAAATAGCACCCTCTCACAGTGGATCAACCAGTTGGCTGATGACAGCCGAAACCAGCTGCTCACATGATCAAGGAGGACCATCAGCCTAACGATGGATCGTTAGCACCCTGATGGTTGTTTGCTATTCACAGAGGGCTGAGTGATACTAGCAATAACAGCATTGTAAGAGGGGGACAGTTGAACCCGGAGGCCTCCACCTCTGTTTAATGATGGACGGTTTCTTTTCACAAAGATGGCCTCCTTTACTCCTCTCTCAAACCATTGTTCCTCTCTATCAAGAATGTGAACATCTTCATCCAGGCCAGCGGCCACTCTTTCAGGGATGAAGATGTTCACATCCTTGATAGAGAGGAACGATGGTTTGAGAGAGGAGTAAAGGAGGCCATCTTTGTGAAAAGAAACCATCCATCATTAAACAGAGGTGGAGGCCTCCGGGTTCAACTGTCCCCCTCTTACAATGCTGTTATTGCTAGTATCACTCAGCCCTCTGTGAATAGCAAACAACCATCAGGGTGCTAACGATCCATCGTTAGGCTGATGGTCCTCCTTGATCATGTGAGCAGCTGGTTTCGGCTGTCATCAGCCAACTGGTTGATCCACTGTGAGAGGGTGCTATTTATAAGACTGAGCTGAATACAGCATCTCAGACTGAGGAAGTCTTTCAGACGAAAGACGAAACGTTTCTACAATTTGTTTTGTTTTTTGATTGTCCAGAGGACCAGACTTAGCTTTTTTTAGATGTGTTAGTTTTGATTTGCAAAAAAAGGATATCTGATTTGTTTTCTCTCTGTGTGCCATTTGTTTGTTTTTCCTCTCAATAGCGACTCAAACAGTAGCTCGAGTGATGGTTCTCGGGCACGCTCTGTTCAGTCATCAGCTGCAAACGCTCCTCATCAGTCCTCTATGATCCTAGACTGTGAAGAGCCACGTAGAAGCTCTGGAATTAAAGTGCAAAATCTACCAGTGCGCTCCACAGGTCAGATGTTAATTTTGACTGCCTCTCAAAATTTCAGCATAATAGTCTACTAATACTTCCTCAAAACTATTGGTCACTTCAGAAAACGTAAAGATAATGACATCATGTCACTTGTCCTTAGGGCTAATAGGAATTCAGAGTTAATAGACACAGTTAGTGAAAATCTAATTTGTGGTTAAGTGTGATCGTGAATCTGGGCTATTAAACCTTTCTGTTTAATTACTTTACTCAAAGTGAACAGGGATTTTAAACTTTTTTCCAGCATTACTAGAGGTTGTAATCACCTTTATTGCTGTTCTTGATTTACTCATTTTTGTTCAACTGTATTTAATTTTTTTAGCTGGAAAAATATTTCATTGGCAATATTTTTATCTTTCAAGTTTAATTAAATAGCTTAATCATATTCCCACTCTTTTTAAACCGCTTGACATTTATTTCTGTTTGCAAATAGTTGACAAGATTTAATGGAATGACACCTCTTACTTTTTCTCTGCAGACACAAGTTTAAAAGATGGCCTCTTCCACGAATTCAAGAAATACGGAAAGGTGACGTCAGTGCAGATCCATGGAGCGTTAGAGGACCGTTATGGTTTGGTGTTCTTCAGACAGCAGGAAGACCAGGAGAAAGCCCTCAGTGTTTCCAAGGGAAAGCTGTTTTTTGGCATGAATATTGAAGTCACTGCCTGGAATGGGCCTGGTAAATATTGACAGATCAGTTTTTTTGTTTGTTTGTTTTTTACAGATTTTTACAACAATAGCAAATTTTCAAACTTTAGTGCACGTAGGTGAAGACGATTTGCCTAAATTTGACGTGTATGTCAAAAATATTTAAAACGTCTCCTCCTTCCCTCAGAAACGGAGTCTGAAAATGATTTCAGGCCTTTGGATGGACGCATAGACGAGTTCCACCCTAAGGCTACGAGAACACTGTTTATAGGGAACCTTGAGAAGACGACAAGTTATCAGCAGCTCCTTGACATTTTTCAACGATTTGGAGAAATTGTTGTAAGTTTCAACAGAGCTCTGTTCTGTAGAGGTAAAATTGCTCATTTTACAGTGAAAATATTCTGCATTTGTTGTCTCTTTTTCTCAAGGACATTGACGTCAAGAAAGTCAGCGCAATTCCCCTGTATGCCTTTGTTCAGTATGCAGACATTACTAGTGTCTGCAAGGCTATAAAGAAAATGGATGGAGAGTATCTGGGAAGCAATAGGCTAAAGGTAGTAATTGTTCATTTTATTTTGATAAAGAAATATAATAATTTCTTATTCCTGTATATTATCAATAAAACACCATGTTTTTTGTATATAAAATGCTTCTTGCTCTTTTTTCCATGAAGCTTGGCTTTGGGAAGAGTATGCCCTCAACGTGTGTTTGGCTTGATGGTTTCTCCCCCAATATTACAGAGCAATTCATCACACGGCATTTTTTGCGTTTTGGACATGTAGTTAAGGTAAGCTTACCATTTTTTTTCTTGCTTATGACATTTGTGGGTTTTAATTTTAACGTTATTTGTCATGACTGTTATTAAAAAATATATATATATATATATTTTTCTTTTTTTTATTACTTTTCATAGGTTGTGCTTGATCGAATAAAGGGGAAGGCCCTCGTCTTGTACAATAACACAGATTTTGCTCAGACAGCTGTAAGGGAGACCAAAGGCTGGAAAGTTGGTAGAAATAAAATAAAGGTAAAAACAAACATGTGTAATCATCATATTCAATTATGATTTGTTGTTTTGTGCCTTAATGTTATGTTTAATGTATATATATATATATATATATATATATATATACATAAATATGTATAACGGTATACTGTATATTTTATAGGTGGACTTTGCTAGTCAAGAAAGTCAGGTGGCATTCTACCGTTCAATGCAGGAGTCTGGTCAAGACATTAGAGACTTATATGAAGTTCCACCTGAACGACGGTAAATTGACAAAATTGTGTACCATTGTTTCTTTTATCACCCACCCCTTAAGGCAAAGGGGCAAGAACTTGTTTTTGCCTGCGTGTGTTTTAGTCGTGTTAGCAAAGTGTCTCATGAACAGCTGGACAGATTTTAATAAAACTTAATGTATGTCTGCAACTGATTGACAGCTAAATAACCTTGGCTGTTACAATTTTTTACAAATGTTCAGCTAAATTTTGGTATGGTAATGGCTGTGTTCCATTAACAATTCAATTCAGTTTATTTATATAGCGCCAAGTCACAACAGAACTCATCTCAGGGCACTGCACAGAAATATTCATATACACAAAAACAAGTTGATAACATTAATTATCTGAGGAGCAGACTGTTTTGAGTTCAACTTCATCGCATACTCATTTTGAGCAAGCATGAAGGCGACAGTCGAAAGGAAAAACTCCCTCATGAGGAAGAAACCTTTAGCAGTACCAGGCTCAGGACAAGCAGCCACTTGCTTCGACCGGCTGGCTCTGAGGTGACAGGAAGGAGGAACAGATACACAATGGCAGGTTGAGAATCACATGTTAAGATAGAAATAATATCAAATGAGAACTATTAAATTTTAACAATTCATTTTAGGAAATGAGGTCAGTTTGTCCTAATTATAGGATTGATCAAAAAAGGAAAGTCTTAAGCCCAGTCTAAAAAAGCCAAGTCTGGTCCTCTGGACGTTTAAAAAAAAAAAAAAAGTAGAAACCTTGTCCGAAAGACGAAATGTTTCTACTTTTTTTTGTTTTTTGAATGTCCAGAGGACCAGACTTAGCTTTTTTTAGATTTTTCTACCTGGATTATTGAGCATGTATCAGGGTCTTGAGCCCAGTCTTAAAACTCGTCTGTCTCAGCCTTACGGACAGAAATTGGAAGTTGGTTCCAAGTTGGTTGGGCAGCACGGTGGCACAACTGGTAGAGCTGCTGCCTCTCAGCGAGAAGGTTGCCGGTTCAAATCCCGGTCCGGGGCCTTTCTGGGTGGAGTTTGCATGTTCTCCCCGTGCATGCGTGGGTTTCCTCCGGGTACTCCGGTTTCCTCCCACAGACCAAAAAACATGCTTGTTAGGCTGATTGGTGACTCTAAATTGACCCTAGGTGTGAGTGTGAGAGTGGATGGTTGTTTGGTGTGAGTGAGACAGGTCCCTCTTGTAAATGAGTCCCCGTGACTCAACGAGGCTAGCCTGTATAAATAAAGGTTGAATGAATGAATGAATGAATGAATGAATGAATGGCTCCACAAGAGAAGAGCCTGATAACTGAAAGATCTTCCTCCCATTCTGCTTTTGAAAACTCTTGGAACCGCAAGCAAGCCTGCAGTCTGAGAGCAAAGTGCTCTGTTAGAAAAATGGAACAATAGATAGATAGATAGATAGATAGATAGATAGATAGATAGATAGATAGATAGATAGATAGATAGATAGATAGATAGATAGATAGATAGATAGATAGATAGATAGATAGATAGATAGATAGATAGATAGATAGATAGATAGATAGATAGATAGATGGAGATGGATGGATGAGATAGATTTATTTGTCCCCGTAGGGAAATTAGTTTGCAACATTTGTCAGCAGGCATTGACATAAAGGACATACTTATACATACATACATGACATCATCATCCATCATTACAGCAAAGATGTTTCAGCTCAGTAATTCATGATACTGTACCTTAGTATTATTTTATGATTTAATTGCTTGTGGTATGAAAGAAAATTTTGTTCTGTTTCTTGAGAATAAAGGACCTTATAAGATCAATAAGATCTCTAATATAAGACGGAGCTAGGTTGTTGAGTGTTTTGTAGGTTAGAAGTAAGATTTTGAAATCAATTCTGAATTTGACAGGGAGCCAATAAAGAGAACTAAAACTGGAGAGATATGATCTCTCCAACTAACGCCAGATAAGACTCTGGCAGCAGCATTTTGGACCAACTGAAGACTTTTTTTTTATGAAATTTTTGCACACCCAGATAACAAACCATTGCAGTAGTCCAGTCTAGACGTGATTAATGCATGAACCAGTTTTTCTGCATAATTTTTAGATGAGATGTTTCTAATTTTAGCGATACTACGCAGGTAGAAGAAGGCGGTTATAGTAACTTTTTTAATGTGGGGGCAGCAACAACAGCTTAAAGCGATAATACATTTACTTTGTGTAACATCATCTTGTACTATCACGTGATCTTGCATAACATAATTTAAAAAGTTTGACCAGAATTTACACATCTTATAATCTTAGTTTAAAACTGGCATGATGGGTGATGGACACTATGCATTCCTGCAAGAAATGCTAGACCTCTAATTATGCTCTGTCTGCATTTTTAAGGAAATTAAGTTTAAATAATTATGGTCATGCTTATAGACTTTTTTTTACATATATCATAAGTATGTAGTTCTTACATTTGTGATGTGGAAAATTGGGTACAGTATCTAGATATTCCTAATTTTCTTCTTTGTCTCTTGTTTCTTTTGTAGAGAGGAATGCAGACCTCCGTATCATGAATTTACAGCAGAGAGAGCTTTCTTTGAGAACATACGAACCCCTGGACTTTACCAAGAGGAGGCTCGAAGAGACTATGCTGCACGTAGCAGAGAGCGCTTTCCTGAACTGGAACATTATCAGGGGGATCACTTTGACCCACGTTATCATGAAGACCCACGGGACTTCAGAGACTACAGAGACCCCTTTGAGCAAGACATCAGAAAATACACATATATACAAAGAGAACGAGAGAGAGAGCGGGAGCGTTTTGAAGCTGATCGTAACCGGTGGAGTCCATCTCATCCCAGGCGAGCTATTACTCCCACAATATCAACATCCCCATCTGAGCGTGCTCCCCGAGACGCTGAACGACGAGTTTACAGCCAGTCTTCTGAAAGAAGTGGCAGTGTGAGCTCATTGTCGCCTCCACATTTTGACAAATCTGAAAAGACCCTGCAAGAACATACATCAAAAAGTGAGAAATGCACTCAACCAGATCGTGTGGCAGGAACTGAAAAAACCAAACATCCAAAACGAAAAGATAAAGTTGACAAAGATAAAGCTGACAAAGATAAAGCTGACAAAGATAAAGCCGACAAAGATAAAGCCGACAAAGATAAAGCCGACAAAGATAAAGCCGAGAAGGGTAAACCAAGGAAAGCAAAGGGTCAGTCCCCATCTAATCCTCCAACAGAAACAGAGCTGGAGGCTGGTTTTGATGGCGTGTCTGGAAAAGGAAGGGGATCAGACCAAGATGCTCCTGAGAGACAAAAATGCAAGGGTGAAGGTGACACACTATCTGGAAACCAGTTGACAGCTGTTCATCAAGATTCTGTTAAAAGTGAAAAATCGGAAATTAATAAATGTGATGGTTCAGAGTTGGAAGGAAAGGCTCGACCCAAAAAACATTCAAAGTCTGATATTGGGAATGATGGGAAAGATTCATCAGTAGACTTAGAACGCCTTGCTGCAAGAAAAAGGCGTTTTGCTGATGGTGGAAAGGCTACACCAGTAAAGAAAAGCAGGCACGAGGAAGAAGTTGGTAATCAATCATCTGAACTTGTTGCCAGTTCTGCTTATTTGAAAGAACCAGATACTGACAAACACAAAGAGTCACAAAGAAGAGATGCACGACTCAAACTTGATAAATGTGGCAATCAAAAAGATGGTCAAGAGGACATTAAAGGGCAAAGGGAGAAATCTGAAGGATCCTTAGACTTATTGGAGTCAAAACGACATCCAGGAAGTACTTCATCAAAAAGGGTCTCACAGGAAGGAAATGCAGATCAAAGCAATACAAGAGAACAAGACCACCATGATGCAATAAAATTGAATCAGAATGTTGAAGCTAATAAAATCAGCAAGAACAAGGAAGACCATGTTGATATTGACCTGTCTCAGAGTTACCGTAAGCAGATGGAACAAAATAGACGCTTACATCTGCAGAAGCAGCAGCAGCGTGAGTCTGACAAACTTGAAAAAGCAGAAGCTACTCAGAGAAATGAAGCTGAAGACTTGGAATATCGTAGTCTTGTACATGAAGTTGGTAAACCACCTGAGGATGTCACAGACAATTTTCCATCTCACAAACCAAAAAAATCAGACCAGTTTGAGACAGAATCTGGAATAAAAAGAGAGCGCGTCTACAGACGACAATGCAAAGATCCTGAGTGGACCAGCACACCCTCTCCAGGACACCAACTATTTGCTCAACGTGTAGATGAAGACTTAATAGATTCTTCTCAGAAAGAGTTTGGTCGAAATGATGAGAAAATTCACACCGAGCTTGAGCTGTTCGTCAAAAGAACACACAGCACACAAGTGAATAAGGGAGTCACTCCTACAAATAGCGTTGAAGAAGAGCAGCAAAAGAGATGGGAGAGCAGAGGTAAACAAGACTTGTTACCAAACATGACCTTTCCTGGAAGTCTAAGTAAAAACATTCATAATCACAAGCATTTGGAGTATGGCATGTGGCATGACTTGGAGCCTGGGGAAGTGCGATCAGACTCCGAAGAAGACAGAGAAGTCAAATCCCACATGCCCTCAACATCTATTCCTCTTTCTGAAAGGCCTAGACCTGATAGGTTTACAGATGCCAAACTTGCACACCTTGAAAGAAACAAATTCTACTCTATTGCTTTTGATCAGACTATCACTCCTGATACAAAGGCTCTGCTAGAACGGGCCAAATCTCTCTCATCTTCTCGAGAAGATAACTGGTCATTTTTAGATTATGATTCTCACTTTGTAAATTTTTGCACCAGGAAAGATACAGAGAAAGTAGTATCAGCGCCAAGACCTACACCATCTTGGTATAAGAAAAAGATGCGAAGTGGCTCAGAAGATAAACTTGATGATAGAAAAGAAGAGCCTAAACCTGAGGAGCAGGAACGCAGAGAACTCTTTGCGTCACGCTTTCTTCACAGTGCTGTGTTTGAGCTGGACTCTAGACGACTTCAGCTGCTTGAGCGCAAACACAAAGAACTTGAGCATATGCTAAATCAACAAGCTAGTCAGCAAGGGACAGACAGTGAACTTGAAACTGGGCCAGTTGTTCTTTTCCACAGTCGATATTTGGAGTTCACTCAGCTACAACAACAGAAGAACAAAACTCAGCGGCTGCAGGAGGACAAAGGAGATGCCACAAACACAGATATAAAGAAGGAGAAGACGCCTGATCAACAACAACAAAAAACTGTACAGTCTCCCAGCACAGCAGAATCGATCACAGATGCAGAAATTAAACCAATTATTCCAGCAGTAGAAGCAATTCCTGAACAAAACCTCCAGCCTAATACTGTCCCCATGTCTGTGGGTAAGGACATGCCTCCATCAGATGAGAAATGTGTGACATTAACTGTAGCCCCTGATGTTAGTCCACCTGTGGCTTTAGTAAAAGAAGAAATAAAGGAAGTAAAACAAAGTGAAGTTGAACCCATGAACCATTCACCAACTGAGACTACAGTAAAGTCAGAACCTGCACCAATAGCAGACCCTGAACCCAACTATTCATTGAATAGACCTAAACTTTCTCCAACTATAGAGACAGTGGATACTGCAGAGGATGTGAAACCTCCAGTTAAAGATGAAACATGTCACCCTGAACCTAAAGAAGAATTGGTGAGCAAGTCAGAACCAGAACTTGATCCTGAGACAACTCAAACTGAGGTGCCTGTAGCTAGTAGTACAGTTCATCCTACTTTTGTGCAAGAGGTGGATGTAACCAAGAAAGAAACATATCCTACTTGTGAAATCACTGTAGAGTCCGAGGAAGAGAATAAACTTCAAGATAGTAAAGCCCATATGTCTGTTACCAGTGACGCAAATGAAGAGATGGTCTATCAGAAAGAGAATAAAGTGAAAGAAATTAAAACCAAAAAGAGCAAACAATCTCCTGCACAGGTTGGTCAAGTACCTGTATTGTCAGCCACTGTTTCTGAGAAACAGGCAACGCGTAAGAGTGAGCGTATTGACAAAGAGAAACTGAAACGTGGCTCATCTCCAAGAGCAGAAGCAAAGTCTACGAGCAAGTCTCCTATCCATGCATCAGATCATGACAATTTTGAGCCAAGCATACCATTGGGTAGAGCGAGACGAAGAAATGTTAAATCTGTTTATGCCACCCCTGTTGAAGATGATGCACTGGTTGTTTCTCGAAAGGAAATTACAGAGTCACCACGTTCTGCACGAAAGCGAGTTGCAGAGAAAGATGCAGTGCAACAAAGCACTGAACAAGAACCACCACCACCTCCTCCTCCTCCTCCAACCCATACAGCAAAACGAGGTCGTCCTCCTAAGAACCGGAAACTATGGGAAGAAAGTTCAATTGCTAAGGCAGAAAAAATAAAGCTAGACAACAAAGAGACCGATTCAAATGAATCAGAAAGTGGTGAACGAATTCCAAAAGTTCCTAAAGGAAAAACAATTCCCCAAGTCACAAAAACATCATCAAATCAGTTGCTATCAGCTGCAGGGTCCGTATCAACCAAAAAAGTAGACAAAACTGAGACAGCTGAAGAGACACAAGAAATACATTTAACAGAGTCACATACTTTGGTTGATTCATCAAGTTTGAGCAAAGATTTATCTGTGAAGAATGACAACTCTAAGAAAGATGAGAAGGTTAAACAAGGCATAGAACTGGGCAAAGATAAAGATGTTTCACAGGAAAATGTTGGTGAGGAAAAATCAGATGGGAAAGAGACAAATTGTCTGGTTGATGAGAAACCCACCTCAGAGAAAGACCGGACTGTAAGAGGGAAAGTCAAGCCAAGCAGGACTCCAAAATCTCCTGTGCTCAAGAACCTTAAAATCCGACTAAATGTCACAGAGGTCAAAGATCTTCTTCAGTTAGGCGATGAAGAACTAGGGAACCAAGAAGATGCCCAAAAAAAGATCAAACCTGGTGACCTCATTGATGCTGTTTCAAAGAACATAAATGTTAATAAAGAGTGTCCTGATGAAGAAAAAGGTACAAAGGAGACTGAAACCTCAAAATGCTTGATTTTACAGGAGAGAGAATTGGAGCAGGCTGTGGAGAACATTGCCAAACTTACTGATCCAACTTTTACAGCAGAACCACAGACTTCACCTGTCAACCCAACAGAAGCAAAAAGTGACGCAGAGGAAGAAAAACCTTCTAACCCTGCCAGTGAGACCGAACTGATTGCTGCTATTGACTCAATAACTGCTGAAAATGCAAGTGTACCTCTTCCCCAAGCCCCTCCAATCCAGACCGATGTATGTTCAGAACCTGAAATGCAAGACCTAATTCAGCCAGTCAAGGCAAAAGAAGTTGAGTTAAATTCTTGTGCTAAACAAGAGGAACCTGCCTTCTCCAACACACCCAAAAAGGGCAACAAAGGAAGGCCAAAAACACCTAAACGCTCTAAAGCTATAAAGCAAGTTAAAAAAGACTCAAAAGAACAGCCGCTAAGTGAGGAACCAACAATGCCTTTAGCTGAGAACACAGCTTCAGATGCAAAAATTGTGTCTGAAACACCTCCATCAGCAGCAGCTGCTGCAGTTATTACCTCTACTACTTGGAAGCCAGAGCTTCCAGCTGCTACGGAGATGGTGTCATCTTTGGAAGAGCAGAAACAACCCCTGAAATCTTTGTACCCTCAGGCTAAGAGTCCAATATTCTCAAAACCTCAGCAGTTACCACCTGACAGCATCTCCCTTGCTCTGGCCTCAAACAAATCAAATATCAGACCAATTCAAACAACTAGAGCTTCTGTTTCTCCACCTGACTGGCGCCAGCAGGCTAAAGAAACAGTTGTGTCTTCTCCACATGTCATGTCTTTGGCAACCAAGGAAAGCCAGCCAACATGCTCAGACTCAGAGAAAATGAATATTGATCATGGCACAAGTGACTTGAGACAGATTCTAATGAAAACTAAACCTGGTCCCCTCCAAAGTAATCTTGCTATTTCTAGTAATCTGCCCAACCTTCGAGATCAGAACTTGTCTGAAAGCAGTACCCCATTCACAGCTGTTGTTCCTAACAAGTCGTCACACCCTGACAACAAAATGCCAGCTCATTCAGCACCACCTGTTGTTCGACCTCCAGTGTCATTGACGTCCTCCGAAACAAAATCTGCGATCTCTGTTATTGCATCTACTGGAACCTCTGTTATCAGTCGTGTTTGCAACCCTCCTGAGCCTGAGGTAAAGGTAAACATTGGAAACCCTTGTATTGAAAAGGCTTTACCTAAAACTGCATATAGACCAAGCAAAGATGATACTAGCTCATATCATGGGCCATCTGATGAAGGGGCAAGTGCTCCACTCTTCATTGTGTAATAGGCATGTAAATATAACATGTTCAACTCAAATTGTGTGTGTTTGTGTGTGTGACTGTTTTGTGGTTTCTAAGGACAGTGTTTTGTCAGGACAGTAATGAGCTGTTATCTGATTGTCTGATTACTGTATAGCATATTGCTGTCCTGACAAAACACTGTCCTTAAAAACCACAAAACGGTCACACACACAAACACACACAACTTCAGTTGAACATGTTATATTTACATGTATATGTCTATCTGAACATTATATGTATATGCATATATATACATGTATATGTTTATGCATATATACATCTATATGTTTATGCATATGTACATATATGCATATTCTTGTATATATACATATATGCATTTACATGTTTAAATGCATTTGCATATACAGTACATGTATATATGCACTTACATATTCATGTATATATGCACTTACATATACATGTATATAGGCACTTACATATACATGTAAATAGGCACTTACATATACGTGTAATAGGCATGTAAATATAACATGTTCAACTAAAATTGTGTGTGTTTTTGTGTGTGACTGTTTTGTGGTTTCTAAGGACAGTGTTTTGTCAGGACAGTAATGAGCTATTATCTGATTGTCTGATTATAGCGTATTGCTGTCCTAACAAACCACTGTCCATTAAAACCACAAAACAGTCACACACACAAACACACACAATTTTAGTAGAACATGTTATATTTACATGTATATGTCTATCTGTACAGTATATGCATATATATACATGTATATGCATATATGTATATACACTGTACAGTACATGAATATGCATTTATGATATGCTTATATACATGTATATATGTATATTTGTGTGTATGTATATGACATAGATATCAATTATATAAATAATGCAGGGATTGTTAAATATGACTTCAATATTATTTGTCACAGTTTTTAAATTTATAGTTTTCTTTCATTCAGCTAATTTTAATTTCATCTTAGTCCACCTATCATGAGAGGAGTTTTGTAAATACTCTGTCCATCCATCTTTCCTTTATGTGAGATGGATACTTTGGCCAAAAACAATCATGTAATGTTTATTGGTTTACATGTGACAGCAGCTATCATCAAAATGTAGAATTTCCTCTAAATATAAGTATAACTGATCTGTTACAGATGTCATGTGAGCACGTCCAGAGTCAGGAGATCGCAGGTAGCCAGAAGCACGATCAACTTCCTTTAAACACGAATACCAAGGTACATTTTAGTTCTTGTGTTCCTAAACAGAATTACTTGCTACGTGTGGTTTCATCAACCTTAATGTTCAATTAGGTGTGTATAGGAGTGTATTGTGGTTTTTATGGACAGTTGTTTGTTTGGACAGTCATACGCTATAAACAATCAGACAATCAATCAGATAACAGCTCATTACTGTCCTGACAAAACACTGTCCTTAAAAACCACAAAACAGTCACACACACAAACATACACAACTTCAGTTGAACATGTTAGTGCTGGTGAATTTTTGGAAAAAACACAAAAAATACTGAGTTTTTCTGTGTTTTTTCACCACAGTTCGTTAGCTAAACATGTGGACACACGTTTCTGATCATTTTTATGCATTCGTAAGCAGTTTTTTTCAACTCCACAGTGTAACTCTTACCTAATTTAATATATTGCACACAAAACATTAAGGTTTACTGAGGGGCTGCATGGGCTCCATGAGCAAGACATCTAATCCATGTGTTTACATCATGGGAAAAACATGTAACAAAATAAAATTTTAATTTTGATTTTTATGAGTTTCCCTCGGACTGTAATCTTATAAATACTTTGTTTAAAGTTCTGATGAATGTTGACTTGCCCATATACTAAATACATGATTTTTTTCTGTGTCCTCCATGTTTTCTAGAGAAAAAGTCAAGCAAGTCTAGGATCCAGAAGAATGGCAAAGAAAAAGTGGTCAAATGGTGAAGTAGCTGATGTAATGCGTAATTTCCGAAATCACATAAGTGAAGGAAAACTGACCAGAAAGAATTAATGCAACCACTGTAAGAAGGTTGAGGGCCCTATGTTGGCTCAAAGAACAGTTCAAAATATGAGACTTTGTGAGAAACCGGGGAATAACTGAAAAGAGATAAAAACAGAAACAAAACTTACAGATTTTTTAATGTATCTAAAAATCTACGTCTGGCCTCTGGACATTTAAAAAACAAAACAAAAATGTAGAAATGTTTAGTCTTTCGTTGCATAGGTACCAGGTACATACCAGTTAAGTACAGGATAACATGTCACTTCATACTATAGCCTGGTACAAAACGTAGAAATGTTTAGTCTTTCGTTGCATAGGTACCAGGTACATACCAGTTAAGTACAGGATAACATGTCACTTCATACTATAGCCTGGTACAAAATATACATACCGGTTATATAACCAGTATGCTACCAGTATCTGGTATGTACCCATCTGTATTATGTATTAATATTGTATAAATCTGTGTAACACTTTTAAATACTTTATTTATTTATTTTATCTAAAAA
>JBBPBX010050160.1:0-19009 GCA_038048925.1 Garcialebias charrua | reverse complement strand
ACACACACACACACACACACACACACACACACAGCAGACACATCTTCATTAACAAAGAAACATTTCTATTGATCTGGTCTACAGCTGCGCCTCATGTTACAGCAAAGAAATATGTATGGGAGCACAAAATGGGGTACACACATGCATTCACTTACACTGAAAAGGAAAACATGCCAACACACTCCTTCCTCTGCTGCTATCACTCACTTACACACACATACACACACACACGTACACGCACACACAGACTGGTCAGTGCTAAGCAAGTTATTGTGAGTGAATTAGTATTGACCATCTTCTTACAGCATTATCTGTGGCTGCAGCTCACCACTGGTGTCATAACTGCTAAAATGTGTGTGTATGTGTGTGTGTGTGCTTGAAGGAGAGAGCGGACCAGAGATCCTTTAGCATCATAACTGTCATAAGAGAGGTCCTGCACAGACATAATGCAACCATCATTTATAATATACTGGCAAGGACTCATTCCTGTGTGTGTGTGTGTTCTGTGTCCATTTGTGGTTGTCATTACTCAGAGAGATTATATGAAGAGAACAATTCTTTAAAAAATGTTGGTTGACTCTGATGCAAACTTTTACTGAAAATTAATAAAAAAGCAGTTTGGAGAGATAAACAAGTGAAGTACAGTAACACTTCAGTACAGCAGCCTTCAATTATTGGCTTAGCCCCCCAAAAATCTTTAAAAAAAAACATGTATGAGTTTTGTGCTTGTCTTTTTCCACATGTGCATTGCACTTTTATGTCAAACTAAGCCTCAACCAGAGGACAGGGAGCTTGAAGATTGTGTACAACATTTAAAGTGTTATTTCACAGGGTTGCAAATTTTGGAGACTACCGTATTTTCCGCCTGATAAGTCTCATAAGTCGCTTTGTCCAATTATTGGCAATAAATTGGAAAAATCCATAAACGTGTCGCACCTTCAGTTAAGTCGCATCTATTATGCGTCACCGCTACGCGACGCGTCAGCGCGTCATTTGCCCTGCTGAAAATGGCGGCCACAGGGGCGAGCGCGCAAGGAAGGACTTTACAAGATTAACACGGTAAAAACAATTACAGGAAACCCACGAGTTACGAACGAGTACCAGACCTAAGGACCGTTTGCAGCTCGATTCTGCCGCAGCTCGGGGTGAAAATAACGTCTTGTTCGTAGGTCCTGGTTTCGTTCGTACGTCGCGGAAATAACGCTAACGGAGCCCCGCACACACATTTATCGGCATGAGACTGAACAAGCGGACATACTGGGCCATAAACATGCACAGAACTTTATTTACAAACACTTATCTAACACATTACACCACACATTCATCCATAAACACACACAGTAACTGTACAGCATGTACAGTAGTGTGCAGTAATGTTAAACATTGCTATTCAGCATAGCACATTCAATACTGTAAAATTATTACAGAATAAAATAATTAATTAATACAGAATAAATAAAAATATAATTTCTTACTTTGAGATGGTCAAAGCCGACATCTTAGGTTGCCATGCGTTGATTTTGTCGGGCCGAGCAGCGCGGCGGCTCGGCGAGCGAACCACGGCAGCTGCTCCAGGCCTGTGTTAGCTTCTGCTAGCTGCATGTTAGCCAGGCCATGAGCTGGTGTTCGCGCGGCGGTGCGGCGCATGACTGAGCGATCGGCGATCGATCCGCGGCTGCTGCTCCAGGCTGAGACGTTCACAGAGTTCACAGAGCAATTCTAGCCAGTAATTTATCCATATGAGGCAATCCTGGAACAAACACAGTCCTCACAGCCAGCTGCACCGGGACCACACAGACCTACCTAAAATGGCTGCCGGGGCATTTCCTGTAACGGCCGGAAGTTGCGCAATTATGAGAAAAACTTATCATTTTTATTAAAAATGTTATTTATAAAGCCTTTAAAACAACCACAGCTGCAACAAAGTGCTGTACACATGAAATTAATAACATTTAAACAAAAACAAACAAAAAAAATTAAATTAAATTATTAAATATGATACGTTCGTAGGTCCAGGTTGCCGTAGGTTGCGGGCGCCGTAGGTCAGGGGTTCCCAGTATTTGTTTGCTGAAAATTATAGCAAAGATGTGTCTTAGCTGAACTTTTCCTTAATAAATGAACGCAATGGTCAAATCAGCTGGATTGAAAAAAGTAGTTTCGCTAGTGCACGCGCACGGGTGGGACGGCTTTATTTCTTTAAAATTTAGCTAAATAAACGCTTAAAATATATTTCTTAGCTGACATTATAGCACAAGAGTTCCTGAGCTTAACCGTTCCTTAATAAATTCACGAAATGGTCAAATCAGCTGGATTTAAATTGTTTCGCTTTGACTTCTTCAATCCGTCGTGTGTGCTGCAAAAATAAATTATAAACAAATTGAATTTTAGCTCAAATGTCTCATACAGGTAACACTTGTAAATGTCCATGTTGTGATTACGTTCTGTAAGTTTGATAAAAATCTGTCCGGTAGTTCATGAGTTATTTAAACAAATAGTCTCCGGAAAAACAACGAGCTAACAGCTGCATATTTACGAAGCTAAAAGATTGAATTTTATCTCATACAATTCCAACAGCTAACAGTTTGTAAATGACCACACAGTAATTACTTTCTGTAAGTTTAAAGAAAACCTGTCCGGTAGTTCATGAGTTATTTAGATAAATAGTATCGGAAACCGTTTTTGCTAACAAACACAGCTAACTTACCTCCAGAGTAGGATGCCGGGCAGCGACAGAGTCAGTCCTACCAGAGGAGGCTGACTTCGGACACATGAGGTGGGAACGGTCGGTGTACCCTAGTGGCCGATGGTGGTACTGCACCATTTTTTGCCAAAATGAAAAACGGTCATATCTGAGCCAAAAATTGGTCTAAAAATATGGGCGAAAATCCATAAACACGTCTCACCTCTCTATTAGTCGCAGGGCATGCAAATTAGGCAAAAATGTGCAACTTATATACCGGAAAATACGGTAGTTAGAGATTCAACATTGCAAGAACGTTTCCAGCATGCAACCATGCTTCAGATCCCGTGGACACGTAGATGTGGACCATGTACACATATTTTGGTCATGTCAAAAAATAAAAGGATACTGGGATAAAATATGGCTTATCTTGAGGAAAATAATAAGATATGACATACTCAAAAAGGGGCTTTATGCCCCTAGTAGGGTCACCCAAGGCAGACAGGTCCTAGGTGAGGGACGAGACAAAGCGCAGCCCACAAGACCCCTTATGATGAATAATATAAATGGAAACAATGTTCCCTCGCCCGGACGCGGGTCACCGGGGCCCCACTCTGGAGCCAGGCCCGGAGGAGGGGCACGTTGGCGAGCGCCTGGTGGCCGGGCTTTCACCCATGGAGCTCGGCCGGGCACAGCCCGAAGAGGAGACGTGGGTCCCCCTTCCCATGGGCTCACCACCTGTGGGAGGGGCCAAAGGGGTCGGGTGCATTGTGGAATGGGTGGTGGCCGAGGGCGGGGACCCTGGCGGTCTGATCCTCGGCTACAGAAGCTGGCCATTGGGACATGGAATGTCACCTCTCTGGTGGGGAAGGAGCCTGAGCTAGTGTGTGAGGTTGAGAGGTTCCGGCTAGAAATAGTCGGACTCACCTCAACGCATGGCTCTGGCTCTGGAACCAGTTTCCTTGAGAGGGGTTGGACACTCTTCCACTCTGGAGTTGCCCCTGGTGAGAGGCGCCGAGCAGGAGTGGGCATACTTGTTGCCCCCCATCTTGGTGCCTGTACGTTGGGGTTCACCCCGGTGAACGAGAGGGTAGCCTCCCTTCGCCTACGTGTGGGGGGACGGGCTCTGACTGTTGTTTGTGCCTATGCGCCAAACGGCAGCGCAGATTACCCACCCTTTTTGGAGTCCTTGGAGGGGGTATTGGAGGGTGCGCCTCCTGGGGACTCCCTTGTTCTGCTGGGGGACTTCAACGCTCACGTGGGCAATGACAGTGAGACCTGGAGGGGTGTGGTTGGGAGGAACGGCCCCCCTGATCTGAACCCGAGTGGTGTTCTGTTGTTGGACTTCTGTGCTCGTCATGGATTGTCCATAACGAACACCATGTTCAGGCATAAGGGTGTCCATATGTGCTCTTGGCACCAGGACACCCTAGGTCGTAGTTCAATGATCGACTTTGTTGTCGTCTCATCTGATCTGCGGCCGCATGTCCTGGACACTCGGGTGAAGAGAGGGGCGGAGCTGTCAACTGACCACTACCTGGTGGTGAGTTGGCTCCGATGGTGGGGGAGGATGCCGGTCAGACCTGGCAGACCCAAACGTATTGTGAGGGTCTGCTGGGAACGTCTGGCAGAGTCTCCCGTAAGACGGAGCTTTAACTCCCACCTCCGGGAGAGCTTTGAACACGTTCCGAGGGAGGCGGGGGACATTGAGCCCGAGTGGGCCATGTTTCGCGCCTCTATTGTCGAGGCAGCTTATCGGAGTTGTGGCCGCAAGGTTGTTGGTGCCTGTCGTGGTGGCAACCCTCGAACCCGGTGGTGGACACCGGCGGTGAGGGATGCTGTCAGGCTGAAGAAGGAGTCCTATTGGGCCTTTTTGGCCTGTGGGACCCCGGAAGCAGCAGATAGGTACCGGCAGTCCAAGCGGCATGCGGCTCGGGTGGTTGCTGAGGCAAAAACTCGGGCGTGGGAGGAGTTCGGAGAGGCCATGGAGAATGACTTCCGTACGGCTTCGAGGCGATTCTGGTCCACCATCCGGCGTCTCAGGGGGGGAAAGCGGTACGCGACCAACACCATTTATGGTGGGGATGGCGTGCTGTTGACCTCAACTCGGGATGTTGTGAGTCGGTGGGCGGAATACTTCGAAGACCTCCTCAATCCTACTGGCACGTCTTCCACTGAGGAAGCGGAGCCTGGGGACTTTGGGTCGGGCTCTCCAATCTCTGGTGCTGAGGTCGCCGAGGTGGTTAAAAAGCTCCGCGGTGGCAAGGCTCCGGGGGTGGATGAGATTCGTCCTGAGTTCCTTAGGGCTCTGGATGTTGTGGGGTTGTGTTGGCTTACGCGACTCTGCAATATCGCGTGGACATCGGGGGCAGTTCCCTTGGATTGGCAGACTGGGGTGGTGGTTCCCCTATTCAAAAAGGGGGACCGTAGGGTGTGTTCCAACTATAGAGGGATCACACTCTTAAGCCTCCCTGGTAAGGTCTATTCAGGGGTTCTGGAGAGGAGGGTCCGTCGGATAGTCGAACCTCGGATTCAGGAGGAGCAGTGTGGTTTTCGTCCTGGTCGTGGAACACTAGACCAGCTCTACACCCTCAACAGGGTCCTGGAGGGTGCGTGGGAGTTTGCCCAACCAGTTTACATGTGCTTTGTAGACTTGGAAAAGGCATTCGACCGCGTCCCTCGGGGGGTTCTGTGGGGGGTACTCCGGGAGTATGGGGTACCAGGCCCATTGATATGGGCTGTTAGGTCCCTGTACGACCGGTGTCAGAGCTTGGTCCGCATTGCCGGCAGTAAGTCAGGCTCGTTTCCGGTGAGAGTTGGACTCCGCCAAGGTTGCCCTTTGTCACCGATTCTGTTTATAACTTTTATGGACAGAATTTCTAGGCGCAGCCAAGGTGTTGAGAGGATCCGTTTTGGTGGCCTTAGAATCGCTTCTCTGTTTTTTGCAGATGATGTGGTCCTATTGGCTTCATCAGCTCGTGATCTACAGCTTTCGCTGGAGCGGTTTGCAGCTGAATGTGATGCGGCCGGGATGAGGATCAGTTCCTCCAAATCCGAGGCCATGGTCTTGAGCCGGAAAAGGGTAGCATGCCCTCTCCGGGTCGGGGAGGAGGTCCTTACCCCAAGTGGAGGAGTTTAAGTATCTCGGGATCTTGTTCACGAATGAGGGAAAACTGGAGCGTGAGATCGATAGGCGGATAGGTGCAGCGTCCGCAGTGAAGCGGGCGCTGTACCGGTCTGTCGTGGTGAAGAGAGAGCTGAGTCAAAAGGCAAAGCTCTCAATTTACCGATCGATCTACGTTCCCACCCTCATCTATGGTCATGAGCTTTGGGTTATGACCGAAAGAACAAGATCTCGGATACAAGCGGCTGAAATGAGTTTTCTCCGCAGGGTGGCTGGACTCTCCCTTAGAGATAGGGTGAGAAGCTCAGTCATCCGGGAGGGACTCGGAGTAGAGCCGCTGCTTCTCCACATCGAGAGGAGCCAGTTGAGGTGGCTCGGGCATCTGGTTAGGATGCCTCCTGGACGCCTCCCTGGTGAGGTGTTCCGGGCATGTCCCACCGGGAGGAGACCCAGAGGAAGACCCAGGATACGCTGGAGGGACTATGTTTCTCGGCTGGCCTGGGAACGCCTTGGGATTCCCCCAGAGGAGCTGCTCCAAGTGGCTGGGGAGAGGGAAGTCTGGGCCTCCCTACTTAGGCTGCTACCCCCGCGACCCGACCCCGGATAAGCGGAAGAAAATGGATGGATGGATGGATACTCAAAAAAACATAAAACACGATATCTGTGAAATTTTACACACTAATACAGAAAGAAGATGTATACCTGATTAAAATATTGTTAACAGCAAGTAGTGTGTGAAGCGGCTGGGATGAGAATCACCACCTCCCAATCTGAGGCCATGGTCCTCAACCGGAAAAGGGTGGATTGCTCTCTTCAGGTCGAGGGTGAGGTTCTGCTTCAAGTGGAGGAGTTCAAGTATCTTGGGGTTTTGTTCACGAGTGAGGAAAGAATGGAGCGTGAGATTGACAGACTGATTGGTGCAGCATCTGCAGTATTGCAGACTCTGTACCCGTCCGATAGGGTGAAGAGGGAGCTGAGCTCACCTATGTTCACGAGCTCTGGGTAGTGACCGAAAAAAATGAGATTACGGATATAGGCAGTTGAAAAGAGTTTCCTCTGCAAGATAGCTGGACTCTCCCTTAGAGATAGGGTGAGAAGTTCAGTCATCCGGGAGAGACTCGGAGTAGAACCGCTACTCTTCCACGTCGAGAGGAGCCATTTGAGGTGGTTTGGGCATCCGGTAAGGATGCCCCCTGAGCTCCTGATTTGTTCCTGATTCGTTCCTGAGGCGTTCCCTAGTAGTTAATAAAATTTTGTGTACCTTATTGTAAAGTGTTACCTTTTTTTTCCTTCAGGTTACAGTCACTTTGGGTTGCTACATCCACTACTAGAGCTTATATATATATATATATGCTAGTTTTGTTTTTTCCAATGGCAAATTCATTTTTGGAATGAATCATCAGGGAATTTAAACCTCCTGTCAAACAAACCTCCAGGAACTTCAGTGTGTATTGAGTAAGAAATATCTAAAATTGTCATCCTGGTTTGAATTTAGCCCAAATTAACAAGGTCTACGTAAGATGTCGGGTAACAAGAATATGCTGATTTAAAAAAAAAAGGACAGCTGGAACCAGACATTCATCGACAAGAACAGAGAACAAAACACTAAAGGATAAGTGTGTGTATTAGGAATGAGATAATAGCAATTCGTACCAATTCACAGACATGCACGGTGCAACTTCGTTTGTAGAGCAGATGTGTACTGATGTAGTTTTGGGAGTGATCGAAAAAAATAAAGTGTACTTCTGTTTGTGTACGAAGAATCGATTCCTTCCTATCATTTCTTAAAGAGGATTAATCTTCTTGGCTGTACTTCCTACGGTTTAGTTGTACAGTTTTCTCTGTAGCAACACCTACAGTTTAGGAGAAGAACTACAGCAGCACCGGCAACAACAACAGCAACAAACACTCAGAAAATGGGCTGAAATCAACGTGACTCTAATATGCAACATAAGAAAAATTTAATGTCTGTTTTGTTTTGTTTTAAACGTTTATTCATTTCATTTCAATTAAAAACACAAATACACTTTCAGATACAAATAAATAAAATACATATAAAATGAAAGGCAGCAGCAGAAGAATGATATCTTATCATTTCTGCCCCTTCTAAACAAAATCAATTTAAACAATCAATTCAAGCAATAATCATAAATAATACAACAAAAACATATAAATTGTCACAATTATTTATTATACTGTAGTTCAATAGATATTAACTAACTAATATATATCTTGTCAACAAAATATTCTTTATCTTTTTCTTAAATAAAAATAATGATTTCTCTTTTTTAATATCATAGTCCAAACTATTCCATAAACTTATTCCCTGCATTGAAGTAGACCTACCCCTTAAACTGGTTCGATACTTCGGTTTTACAAAAATATCCATTCCCTTTAAATTATAACAACTGTTCCTTTTTATGAAATATGCTTGAATGTGTGGTGGTAGTATATTATTCTGAGCCTTGTACATAATTAATTGAATATTGTAATCTACCAAATCATAAAACTGAAGTAATTTCATTTGATAAAACAAAATACTTGAAGGATGATACAGTAATAATGTTTTCTTGAGACAATTCTTACAGCTGTTTTTTGTAAAATAAAAATAGACTGGGTTACAGTTTTACAAGCAGTGTTGATAGGTAGTCTGATAGGTATAAAATACATTTTCATGCTCACTGCAGAGTTACTAAGAGAATTAAAGCGCATCTAGCCCAAACATTTAATAATTGTGAATCAGTTTTTTTTTCTCTAGTTAGGATCTGTGTTTTATATCTTGTGATCCTTGTATTTTCCTGCTCTCCCTCATGTTGTCAGCTCCTGTCACACCTGTCACTTATCCCTATCACCCCAGGTGGTCTTCATTGTCGTTCATTAGTGTTCTTTTATATTCTGCGTCTTGGATTTTCTGGTATGGTGTCATGTTTCGGTTCTCCCTCCATGTCTCCTTGAAGTAAGTTTACTTGTTATCATTAATGAATAAATTCTTATTGTACTTTGGAGTCTCCGTGGCCTGACTGCACTTGGATTCAACACCACATACCACAGAATCCTGACACCTCCAGTATTTGCGTCACTGTGAGCCTCTTCAAGCAAGGCCCTTCACACCAGTGGCACTGTACGACACCATGAGAGCAGTTGTATCAACCACAGGAGCACCAGCATCAGGTTGCCAGGGGTGGTAGCAGCCGACATCCAAGGATGAGACACCAGACCCTTCCAAAAACTGACCCAAACACACATTTTCTCTCTCTTTTGATGTTCTTCTATCTCACACACTCTCAGTCTAAATTATGTCTACTCTCCTGCTGTCTCTTTTGTTCCCCCTCCCCTCTCCTCTCTTCTCCTCCGCATGTCACCCTCTTGCCAATGCATAATGACTTTGAGCCGAGCAGGCTGTGGCCCCCTCACCAGTAAAAGAAATTCAATTGGATTGGAAGCCAATCCGTCATAGAAAGTATCGAGCTGTGATTGGATTTGGCCCGGCCTGACGGGGTGAAGTGGCTGGGCACGGGGATCGGGTTTGATTTTAGCTCTACTCCCATGAAGGTAAATCTGATGTATTATTGCTGTGGACGTAAAGGACGGACAGACTCTAAATGCGAGTTTGGGTGGAAGGGTGGATGGCATGTGTGATTGCGGTTGACATGTGTCATGTGTTGAGGTTTCAAAGCAGCGCCAGCTCTGAGTGATGGATACAGAAGTTCAGCGCCGACAATCCAGCATATTGAGAAGCACTGCAGTCTCTGTGACCCAAGTTATCTTCCATGGATAGAGAAAGGACAATAGGACCAGGACAGGGTGGGACAACAGAACAGTCTGGATGTTATGCTGTACAAGCATGAGTGGAAGTCAGAGTACCGTATTTTCCAGAATATAGGTCACACCGGAATATAGGTAGTTTTGTCCAATTATTGCCCAAAAATTGGGAAAATCCATAAACAGGTCGCACCTAAATATAGGTCGCACCTACATCACCGCCAACGTAACGCGTTATCCACCGCTGACGTGACGCGTCACCGCTGAGACAACCCGGAAATATGGACGAGTGTTTAGCTCTGTTGCAAATGTCTGCCACAGGAGCGCACAGCAAGGCTTTTAAGAAGATTAACACGGTAAAAACAATTATTTGTTTGCTAAAAATTATAGCTGACATTATAGCACAAGGGTTAGTGGTTTATTAGCCGAGTGGTTTATTAGCTATTTGCTAAAATATACACGGAAATAAAACGGAAGCTAACACGAGACGATTCCGTCTAAAACAACGAATAAAAAAATCGAATTTTATCTCAAATGTTTCATACAGGGCAACAGTTTGTAAATTAAAGCCATATAATTACACTCTGTGAGCAGAAAAAATATCAGCCGAGTGGTTTATGAGCTATTTATAACATTATAAATGGAAATAAAAAGAAAGCTAACACAAGACGATTCCGTCTAAAACAACGAATAAAAAAATCGAATTTTATCTCAAATGTTTCATACAGGGCAACAGTTTGTAAATGAAAGCCATATAATTACACTCTGGGAGCAGAAAAAATATCCACCAAGTGGTTTATGAGATATTTATCTAAATAGTAGGTATCTGTTTACGGTAGCTAACCGCTAACAACGAAGCTAAAAGATCGGTTTTTCTTTATATCAAACATCTCATAAAGCTAGTCACTTGTAAATGTCCATACAGTGATTACATTCTGTAAGTTTCATAAAAATCCACCGAGTGGTTCTTGACTTATCTTGCAAACAAACAGCTAACAAACACAGAGCTAACAATAGTTACCTCCAGACCAGGAGCAGCGACAGAGTCAGTACGAGCAGAGGAGGCTTTTTTTCGGACACACGAGCTGGAAACGGTCGGTGAACTCTCTGGAAGTACTGCACGATTTTCTGCCAAAATGAAAAACGGTCACATCTGAGCCAAAAATTGGTATAAAAATATGGGGGAAATTCCATAAATAGGTCTAACCTCTCTATAGGTCGCAGGGCATGCAAATTAGGCAAAAAGCTGCGACCTATATTCTGGAAAAAACGGTACGTCAAATGTCAACATTAAATAAAGCTCTAGTGCAGTCTATTAACTCTTTGGAGTATGTGTTGGTAATTACTATCAGCTATAGAACTTTATCTCAATATACATAAAACAAACTTAGTCAGTTTTGTGTTTGCTAAAGTCGACGAGCTGTAGCAACCATTTTAAATAAGTCTAAAAAGTTCATGCAGGTCCTCTGGATGGTTCCTTCTTGTTGAAACAAATTGTCTTTTATGCAAAAGACTTCTTCAGTCTGAGGAGCTGCAACAAACTCAGTCACGTAAATAGCACCTTTTCATAGTGGATGGCCAATGTTTGGCCAGGATGGCGTCAAATTAGTTTGAGAGTATGAGGCGACGGGGGAGAAGGCGGACTACATGAACCACCTGATCACCGTTAAACTGGTTGATCCACTCTGAGAAGATGCTATTTTTAAAAACTGAGTAGGGCGGCTGTGGCTGAACGGTTAGAGCAGTTGTCCTCCAATGCAGGAGTTGGGGGTTCGATTCCACCAGCAGTCACATGCTGAAGTGTCCCTGGGCAAGACACTGAAACTCTCATTGTCTTCAATGTCCATCGGTGTATGGATGTGATAAAGCACTGAGTCTCTTTAGAAGGATTTGTTCAATTAGTTTTGCAGAGATAATAATAATATAATGTGTATGGGCAGCACGGTGGCGCAACTGGTAGAGCTGCTGCCTCTCAGCAAGCAGGTCCCTGGTTCAAATCTCGGTCCAGGAGCCTTTCAGGGTGGAGTTTGAATGCATGCGTGAAGGAGAACACTGAGATCATCTAATACATTTCTCCTGTCCGTCCCAAAGACCAACTACAAACGATGGGGTGACCGGGCCTTTTCTGTTGTTGCACCCAGACTCTGGAATCAGCTACCTCAGGACTTGCGCTCCATCACGGATATGGATTTTTTTTAAATCTACTGTAATCTTAAAGGTCCACTGACATCATCTTACAAATTTGCATGAAATGATAGAAGATATATATATTTTATCATTCCACTATGTTCGTTTTTGCAAACAAAAAGATAAATTAATGAAAATTCCTTCCAAACTGAGTCTAAAATTAAAAACCGCTTTCTCTCTGAATAATCCGACTACAAGCGAATGCAACATTTGTGACGTAGGAGAAAGAACGTCTTTAGAACGCCCCATATAAATATGCATGGCGAACAAGAAATAAAACAACAAAATTATCAATCTAAGTTAAGATTTGAGCTATTTGTCTTTAGTTTTGGAAGCAGGAAGTTAGATGAGCAGAAACAGCAGGTTCTAATTTAGGTCTGCACCGTATGTATTTGACTCTTACCTGTTCAGGAAGCAGGGAGCTCAGTCCGAGGGGAGGCAGCTTTATTTATTCCATTTTTGACGAAGGTCTTACATCTTTTGGGAAAGTGAAAAGGCTCACTTGTTCACTGATGATATTAGAACACCCAAAGGCGACACACCGAACCGGCATTTTTTAAGTTTTACAACAAAAAAAGGCAATCTGGCAGAGAATGCGTTATGCGTTAAATGGCAGACGCAGACAGACGGCCCTGCTTCCTACGTCACAAATGTTGCATTCGCTTGTAGTCGGATTTTTCAGAGAGAAAAGCTGTTTTTAATTTTAGACTCAGTTTGGACAGAATTTTCATTAATTTATAATTTTGTTTGCAAAAACGAACATAGTTGAATGATAAAAAATATATATCTTCTATCATTTCATGCAAATTTGTAAGATGATGTCAGTGGACCTTTAAAACCTTTTTATTCAGGCAGGCTTTTAACACCTAGTAGTTCTTTGTCATTCTTGTTATGTTTTAATTGTTTTAAATGTTTAACTGGTTGTTTTCTAAAATTTTAATTGATTGTTTATTTTACTTCTGTATTGTTCAGCACTTTGTGCACCTTCTGGCTGCTGAAAAGGGCTCTATATATAAAGTTTGATTGATTGATTGATTGATGCGTGGGTTTTCTCCGGGTACTCTGGTCTCCTCCACCAGACCAAAAACATACATGTTAGACTGATTGGTATCTCTAAATTGTCACTAGGTGAAATTGAGAGCGTGAATGTTTGTTTGTCTCTATGTGGCCCTGTGATGGACTTGCGACCTGTCCAGGGTGTACTCCGCCCCTCGCACTGTGATTGCTGGACATGGGCATTGGCGACGCCCGTGACCCAAAATGGAAGAAGCGGGTAAAAGATAATGGATGGAGAGATGAATAATGTGTATGTATTGTCATCATTGTATGTTCCCATACAATGGCGGAATTGGCTCTTTGCATTCAACCCTTTCACCACCAGGTGGTACAGTGGACAGATTGAAGGTGCCCGGGGAGCGTTTGGGGATAGGGTGTGCTGCTCAGAGACACCACGAGATGAGCACTGACTGGGGATCAAATCTAGGACTTTTGGGTCCTGAGGTGGCTGCCCTGCCTCTGACCCATCTCGGCCCCCTTATCTAGTAGAGTGCTGAATGAATGGGTAAATGATTGTAATGTAAAGCGCTTTGAGTATCTTGATAAGAGAGAAAAGCACTATACAAGTATAGTCCATTTATCATTTATAAGACTGAGTTTGTTGCAGCTCCTCAGACTGAAGAAGTCTTGGATAAAAAAACGAAATGTTTCAACAAGAAGAAACCATCCAGAGGACCTGACTTAAAGCTGCACTATGTAATTTTGTAGTGCGGTCTGTAACTTTTCTAACAATATATTTTTAACATATTTCTTCACTCTGTCACTATCTACTGACAGACTGGTGTTAGACAAAGTAATCTCTGAAAAAAACTATAGTCCCCTTGCTTCTCTATCAGCATTTATAAAAACACTAAAAACACAGAGTGACCCGCCGTTAACCAGCCAATAAAAACAGAGTTTGTAACCAGCCAATAAAAACAGAGCTTGAATTTGAATCAGCCAATAAAAACAGAGCTTGAATTTGAATTTCAGCAGAGCAAGGGGGGCAGAGCCATATATGGCTCTGAGGGGGAGGGATCAGAATGCTTTGCCTGTTGAAAATATTTCTAAGTTCTGTGCTCTACAGAAAATTACACATAGCACCTTTAACTTGGTTAGATTTTTCTTCCTGGATTATTGAGCATGCATCAGGACATTTAAATTAGTTTGGCTCCAAATGTTAATCAGTTGTATTCATACAGTAGTCCCTTGATTATTGTGGGGTTTACATTCCACACATAGGTGTAAAAAAGTAGTAGGAACGTTATATTTATTTTAGTATATATTTTTTAGGGTTTTATAAACTTTTCCCACACTATTTACAACGTTCCAAACTCTTAAACCTACGTAATTTTAAAAACATACGTTTATGTACTGTACAGTAGTGCTGGGCGATATGACGATATATATCGTGGGGACGATAGAAACGTGTCTATCGTGCTACTTTCCTTCTATCGTCTCTATCGTGATAAATAAGAATAAAAAAATAACTGTCGCAAAGAAGCTTCATATTGTGGTTTTGCGAGATGACGGCGCTGCTTTATGTTTGACGCACGCGCGGGTTTGCGACACATGCTTTACGTTGTTAAACTCGAGAGCAATGGAGACGCAGGGGCATGAAGTAGCATCTCAACCGGTGTCACAACAAGGAGAAACAGCTGCACAGGCAGCCCAAGAAGAAGAACTTTTACCAAAAAGAGGGGGAAGCTCACCTTGTTAGCTTCCATTATTTCGCTCCGCTGAAACTCGGAGACAAAATGGGTCCAGAGGACACGAACCCAGAGTCCAACCGAGTCCGAACTCGGGTCCAGTTAACCAATACAAAACAGACCAGAGACACAACAGAACCGGAATCAAACGCAACGTTTTCTCTTTTCTGTTTCTTGCCTTGTTTACTCCAGCTTCCAGAGCGGATTTCTTCTTCGTGGGTTTTATTAGCAGCCGTTGTTTTACCGCCACCTGCAGGAAAAATTTGGACCAAAGTAGAAACTCCTTTTCTACTTTGGTCCAAATTTTTCCTGTACACACACACACATCGTGTTGTATATATCGTGATATATATCCTTATCGTGATATAAAAAAGTCCATATCGTGATATATGATTTTTTCCATATCGCCCAGCACTACTGTACAGTACTGCAACATTTTACTCACCAGCTCTGCGGACCAGCAGCTCGGTTCTGGCCGGACTCATTCCGGTTCGGCAGACATACCCTGCAGCGACGAAACCCACCACCCCATCCATGTTGATGTGCACAGGTAACTTTCCTGCCAGTTCTGTGTGCTTAACAGATAGCATAGATTTGAGTTGCAAAACTTTCCCTCCATTTTGGCAGAAAGCAGCAGCGGGAAGCACTGTTGACTTCTGGGTAGTGTAGTTCTTTTGACTGGACTTACAGTATAGGCTTATTGAAAGAAAACTACAAAATGGTGGCACGTGTCTGAAGTATTTCTTTTTGTTTTTTTTTGTTAGCATTTTATCTACTACCATCCCAATCACGTGAGTAATGTAAAAATGGACAATTGTTGAAAAACCTAAAAAAAAACAACTGGTCAGCAAAAGTCGAACCACAGTTTCATCAAACTGCAATTGATGGTTCAGGAGATATTTTGCTAACAGACAACAAGATTGATTAAAACAGTCCTTCCCAAAGCAAAACCAAAACCTTTTTTGAGCTCAAAGCATATGTTTTGAAAGACTCTCTGCTACTACCACACCAAATTTTAGCTCAACTTCTGTACAGTTGACTGACTTACAACCATTTTGTTCTTGTCAAGATCAGTTAGCTGTGAGTGGCCATCTTGAATTAACTCCAAAAGTTAATTAGTTGCAAATGTGCATCTAAATATTATGAGGGTTTTATTACAGTTACTTTAGTGGGTAATTAAATATTTTGCTAACATGCACACACACAATTACATGATTACGGGTCTTTTATGGAGGCAGGTGATAGTAGTTTATTTATATGGCCCCAGAAAAATATTTTCCCCCATGCAAGCATAAATGTGCTCATTTAATCATTTGTAATCTGAAATTGATTTGTTATCAGAAGGCTGCAGAAAGCTCCTGGAACATCCAAAGTCCATCTCTCAGGGAGATTAAATGTATAATAATATGCCGGTTATTGTTGAGGTTTGCTGAGGTTTAAGCCATGAATACCTGTAGGGATTTAAGAAGGTCTGATCAATAAACTTTTGACAAATTGGTTTTAAGCGTATGGATTTAATGAGAGAAATTCTGCATATTCTGTTGGCAGCATGTGGAATTATCACAAATTACTTTTTTTTTGGGTGGATATTACACACTCTTTTTAATTGTATCTGTAAAATGTATTTCTATCTCACATTACACCCCAGGATAAGCCTGCGGTATGCAAAACAGACACAAAAGAGAAAACAATACGTTGATAATGAGGCGCAGTTGACATTACCCTCCTTGGGATGTGGTGTTTATTTCTCTGCCTCTTCCCACAATCGCCTCAAACCACAACTCCCTGTGTCCTGACAAACCAAGGAAGACAGACAGAAAAAGAGAGGGAGTGGCAAAAAAACCATGAAGTGGAGAAAGAGAGCATCCCACACAGACCACATAATGGTTGTGGGATCAGGTATGTGGGCAACGCCGAGAGCGGAGAGGTGGTCATTTGTCAGCCATCTTCTCATTTCAAACTGTTCACCTTCATTATTTTAACAGTTGTCATTCGTGTTTCTGGAGCACATCCTTGAGGCTATGGATTCCTCTGAGATATGTCTTAATGACAGATATCTGGAACAGATGAGCATGAGTTAGTCTCTGATGTAGTACTACAGCACAATGACCACCTCTAAAAGGTTGATGGGCCTACCACTGGCTCCTCTTGGCCAAAAAGTTTCTATGGCTTGAGTTCTAAGCTCAATGTGCATTTTTATTTAGCTATTTAGAATTAGTACAGTATTTTTCGCTGTATAAGTTGCGTTTCTTTTTAACATAATTTGCTTGCCCTGCGACTTATAGGCCGAAGCAACATATTTATGGATTTTTCCCCCCCATATTTATAATATGGGGAACATTTTTTCTATTGCTACCCCCTGGTTCCCTGGCTGCTATTCCGGGGGTGGGGTCCGGTAGAAGGATAGGCCGTCGGGTGTTGTCCTGGACTATGCGGGGTTCAGGGCCTGGGGGGTTGCCGTGGGCGGGGCTGGCGCTGCGCTCTCCCTGGGGCTGTTTGGACTCGGGTGTCCTGTCCTGTCGGCTGGGCGCGGGTTGGGCCGCCCCAGAATGAATGGGTCTACCTCCTGGGTTTGGGCGTGGGCTGCCCCATGTAGGGGGCAGGTACATGTCTTGGACCTGGGGGTGTATGGAGTGCGTATCGGGAATATGAATGGAATGTGGCGTTTTTGTATGTCTTTGAGTGAGTGATGGTGAGAATGAGGGTGGGTCTGTGTGATTGTGTATGTGTATGAATGATTATTTGTCAGGCCGGGACTTAGACTGCCTCCTTTTTGATACAGCTGGGGCTGCTTGGTGTAGCACCCCTGCCACGCAGCCCCCTAGTAGGGTGTGCCTTTGCCTGCCGGCGCGCTTGGGGTCCTCTGTGTCGGGGACGGGGCGCTTGGGCGTGTCGGCTCGGCCTGGTGGGGCTCAGGTCCTCTGGGCCTGTTGGGCCTGGGCCTGAGAAGTGTGCGTCCTCGGTGCCCGGGCCTTGGTGCCTAGTCCTGGGGCTACATCGGTGTGGCGGGTTCTGGCGGGGGCCTGTGAGTATGTCGCTATTGGCCCCGGGGGGTCATTGTGTGTGGTCGCTGGTGGGGCTCTTCCAGTTCTCCCCTGTGGTTGGACCTAGGGGGTGGGCATGTGGTTCATCCTGTCTGGGTGGCCCTGGGGGCTCTGTGCTCGGGGTCTCTCTTGGGGTCTTGGGCTCTGGTCCCCCCTTTGTCTGCCTCGGGTCTTGGGGGTCGGGTCTCTGCTGCTTCGCAGTCACTATTGAATGTTCTATTAGAGAAGCCTTAAACACTTATGCATGTTCACAACCACACACAAATAGATGCAGGGATGCACATGCAGGTATCGTATGTAGATATGTAGATGTGCATGTGACTGCATATGCATGTATATGTATGTATCCTAGATGTAATCCTAGATGTTATTATTGTTTTTCTCTTGCATTTGTTGTTGGATGTAACTGGGACCCTGTGTACATAATCTCGTTTTCAACACATGTACTACATGCGGTGCAAATGACAATAAATTCTCTCTGACTCTCTGACTCTGACTCTGACTCTGACAAATGTCTTTTGTTGTTGTGTTCTGTCATGTTCTTTGCAGGTTTGCAGACGGCGGTCGGGTGTGTTTGCCTTGTGCTTTCTGTGTGTATTTGTTATGTTCTGTGGTCTTACTTTCCATCTTTCCTTCCTTTCTTTCTATCCTATAAAACAATTCATTATGGTGTGAAGAGGATGGCTATGAGGTGAGAAGGGAGGCCATCTATAAAAGGAAAGAAAAAAAGAGAGAGATATGTCTTAATGACAGATATCTGGAACAGATGAGCATGAGTTAGTCTTTGATGTAGTACTACAGCACAATGACCACCTCTAAAAGTTTGATGGCAGTGCTGGGCAGCGCTAATCCAAAAATTAGTTCCGCTATTTCTAAAGCGCTTATTAATTTATTTAGGTCCGCAATTTCAAAAGCGCTTATGTATTAGCAATGCTAGCGGAAGCTAATGCTAATGCGCTAACGTGCAAATGGCAAACTACTTTTTTAAATCCAGCAGATTTGACCATTTCGTGAAACGGTCAAGCTCAGAAAAACCTTGTGCTATAAAGTCAGCTAAGAAATATATTTTTTCTCAGCAAAGAAATAATTGTTTTTACCGTGTTTTGTTGTAAAGTCCTTTGCTTCTGTGGTCGCCGCCATTTTGAACAGGGCAAATGAGGCGCTGACGCGTCGCGTAGGCCGCTGAGAAACATCCATAAGTTCACCCTCCATGTTAAAAACTCTTCGTCTGACTCTTCGAAAACAAGCAATAAGGCTGCAGAGTAACACACTGGCTGCTAACTGCTATAGAGAGAGCGCTCTCTCTAGCCAAGAGACTGAGGGGGACGCTTTTTTGTCACGGACCACATCCGGCGCTGACAGGATATGGTCTGTGAGCAGTCGTCCGGTTGATTTAAGAGCCCGTAAATAAGTTTTTTCGTTTTTACTGATAGATAATTAGTTATTAGCGGTACTGCATTTTAAATAA
>JBBPBX010050159.1:0-25089 GCA_038048925.1 Garcialebias charrua | reverse complement strand
ACTGAACACTAGAAGATGACAGATAGAAGAAAAAATAAAAAAAGAACCCTCCTACCACATTAATTGCCATGCCACCGTGTACCACCAGTCTGTGTAACCCACCAATCGAGCTGTGCTGAAATTTTTTTTACATTTATTTGGTAAGTAATAATGATATCTAGCTAATAATATTAATTATTAATAGTAACTGAAAATCATTCTTACCTTAATGATGACTAATATAGCCATGGAGTAATCTCTGGGTCTCTGAACAGCTGACCATTGATGTACAGTTTGTCCACCGAGATTGCAGCTCTTCTACCTTCATTTAAATTTTGTTTCCTAATCGGGAACAGAACGCGCCTTCTGCTTAAAATCTCTGCCGGGAATTGATCATTCATGCTGAAATTGGTGTCACGTAGTTCCCTACCTCGGCTTTTTACCTGCATTTTTTGTTTATAGTGTTCAAATCTGGCTACAATCGGCCGCGGCCTAGTGTCCCCAGCTTTCTTACCTCCGAGGCGGTGAACTCTGTGAAAAGTGATGGAATTAACCACATCACTCGTCAACTTCAGCTGAGTCTGCATGAAGGCCCGAACCGAGGTTTCGACGTCTTCATCTGTTTTCTCTGAGATTCCAGAGAAGACCATGTTTTCCCGCATGCTCCGGGATTGAATCTCCAGTATAGATTCTTTAAATTTTCTATTATCACCGGATAGCTGTGATACCTCTTCGGTGAGCGTTTTAACCGTTCCCCTCAGCTGCTGGTTTTCACTAGCGAGCGATGCTACTTGTTGCTGGCTGAACTCCAAAGAAATTTTCAAGTCTTGGAATTCCTTGTGTAGCAATTCCACCAGTGCTAAACGAGCGTCCAAGCTAGTTAATTTCCCGTCAATCGACTCCAGGATCTCTTTAAAGCCCGAACTATCAGTAGACGGTGAAGAAGCGCTATCTAAACTACCGTGTCTGTGCCTTTTAGCATTCGGGGTGCTAGCAGCGGCACCGGAAGTAGCATTAGATTTTCCCATGACAACACTTTCGTAACACTCGTCTACAAACAATTCCAGACTTTGCAAAGTTTCTTCTTCCAGCTTGTTCGATGAGAAAAAATCAGTTAATAGTATTTAATAATACTAACGACTTTTAAACAATATTACATTTAATTATTTCGTTTTTTATTTTATTTATTTTATACTACATTTAATTAAATCTCTCTAGATCATTTTATTTTAAATCATATAAATATTAACTTACCCAAGCTTTATCATACTCACGCACAGTTTTTTCCTCTAACTTCTCAGCAACAGCTCATTGCAGCTCCACACTGTCACACCTGCAGCAATCACCCTCACCTGGTTCCACCTGTCTTTTCTGACGTCGCCGCTCACATGTTGTTTTACGTTACGTCAACTACCATGATAAATGGATGCTAAAATTAGGGATGCACCGATCCACATTTCTCACTTCCGATCCGATACCGATACTTAAGAACTGGGTATCTACCGATACCGATACTTTTCCGATCCGATACTGTTCAGGTATGTGAATCTGTATAATGAAATTTTTGTGCTGAGACTATAAAGTTATGTTTATTTTGGAATGTTTTTTATACTATAAAGACTATACTGTTAACGTTTGTGAGTTTCCTGTTGTAAGGCTCAAGAGTGTCTTCATTGGTTTTAACTCACACAATGTTAAGACAGCAGTCACAGAATATGATGGAACACAAGTGCTCTTTGAAGCTGGATCGGAAATATCGGCAGGTTGGATCCGATATCCGATACTTAAATTATGCTGGTATCGGATACCGATACCGATACTGGATCGGATCTGCCCCATCCCTAGCTAAAATATGGCAGTCCAATGAAATTAAAACATTATCCGTATTTAAACTGGAGTTACTAGTGAAAACCAATGCTGATGTGGAAAAAATACCTTCTTTATTATGACTGAAGATGTAAAAAAAAAAAAAAAAGAGGCATCGTCTGTGATCTGACATTAGCACTTCCACTCTGACAATACGCCACAAGTGTGGTACATGTTCACCTCTATGAGAACACAGGACTGGCTCTTTTAACATGGGAAAATAAGAATCAAACTTCTCATGAAAGCTTGAAGGTATGATAGGAAACCCTTGCTGCTAAAAGAGATGCACAAAACAGAATTTGCATCAGTCGTCACAACTGCTATGCCGTCATACATTGTATGTGGAAGTTTTGAGAACACAAAGGACTGAAGAGATAGTGACAGTTGTATCCATACTATCTGTTGTGGAGCTGCTGAAAATGTACACCTCACATTGTCAGTAAAACCACACAGTTGTTACCTTTTCTTTAATATTTTGCTGTTTTAACTTTTAAATTGTTTTCTCTCTCCTGAGCCACTTGCTAATGCTGCGGAGCTCATGTTCATTTTAAAACAAAGAGCATACATAGACTTGAATATCTAAAGGTCTATGATCATTTTATTTTCCTACCTGTGAGAGTGATCTACAGCTCTCTTCGATCTCTTCATCTAAGCATTTGCAGAAAAGTAAATCTGAAGCTGTAAAATAAGATAATATTGCTAAATACTGCAAAAACAATATCAGTTATGATTAACCACTTTCCCTTCTGTTGTCACAATGTTCACAACACTGCGTTTGCTTTTGCATCTCACTAATGGTGCATTCAGACCGATCAGCTTTTCAGCAGCAGGAGCGTCCAGTTTACATGCAAAGTCAATGGTGGACGCGCTTCCAGCCACGTCTTGGCGTCGGGCGTCATGTCGCGTGCATGTTGAGCGTGCTGGGAAGCGTTTTTCCGTGCACGTGAACCGGCTTCAGCCTCCAAACCGCGCATTCAACATGCTGAAGATTTTGCGGTTCAAACTTTCAAACGCCGCTCAACTCTCCCTGATTGGTTGGTGTGTCAACCAATCAGGGAGAGTCGGGGGAGAAGAGAGGAGGAGAAGAGAGGAGGAGAAGAGAGGGCGAGAGTCCCTGTGTGACGCGGAAACGAGGGTGCGCGCGCACTATGTGACGTATTGTTTGTTGGTCACAGAAAAGACCCGCGAGTCGTGTACTATGGAAGAGAAACTCATTGTAGCTGTGTGTTCGGGACAATTCCTTCACGACCAGTCAAGTCTGCTCCACAGAGACGGAAATAAAAGGCTCCTCGCCTGGCGGAGTGCGCAGGACTCTGTATACCGGTAAGCTCCTCCCACATACCCAGCAGCTGTTTCGCGTTCTGGCGTTCAGGTCCAAGTAGGTCTGGACACCAAGTGCGTCCACTTGCGTGCGTGACGAGCTTTTTGGAGGTGGAAACGCTGTTTGGTCTGAATGCACCATAACAACCAACTAAACCGGGTGTGGTTATCTACAAAAGCCGTTTTGCCATTGATAAGTCGTGCGACTCCACTCAATTCTCTTTTTATCGGTTCTTCTCAGGTGTAGCTGATTTGCCACTGTGACTTGTTCCCCTGCTCTGTGGGTGGGTAATCAATGCAAAGTGGGCGGTCTCATAACAGGTGATTATGTTCCAGACACTTCATCCCTTGCCATCCTTAGTCATCCTATATTCAGGCTTTGATTCTCTTAGCTTACCCCAGCACTGCTTACATGTCCAGGTGTAGCCATGCTGCACCATCATCTCCAGTATCGCTCAGCAAATGTGCTAATTTCTTGTGACACAGTTTGTCAACACGATCAGAAAGGAAGTGGAGGTTCAGATATTGTTTGAAGTTTTACTGAAAATATATCCAGCAATGTAGCTCCACTGGCCAGTTTGCTTCTGTCAAAATCTTCACATTGGAACTTTTCACTTGGAACGTCAAACAATATGGTCCCATAAACTGGGCTTATTGGGGGTGGATACTGGCAATGGAGAAGCCCTTAAATGGTGTGGTGTGGTGCAGAACTGATGAGTTGAGACAGTGGCAAAGTGCCAAAATTGCATCCAAGTGGTCTTTTCCAGTATTGCTATTGTGCACAATGATATTGCAATATTGATCCATTATTGATTTAATATGCAGTCCTGCAGTGATCTAATCTCTTGTCGCTTTCACTTAAACTTAGAGGCTCATACTGAAGTGGGGCATATTGATCTATTTATTTACCCTCCATTTTCTCTTTTTTACGAGCCCCTTTGTTGTACTCCAATCAGTGAATCTCACAGATCCGCTCACACACACCACACGTCCTGTTTCCCATAACATGTGTAGCATTTCATTAGATGAAGACCAAGGCCAAGATGTGAGCTTTCAGCACTTTATGGGATCAATCTCATTTGCAGCAACATAGATGACCTGTTAGGTTTATTCATTCCACCATTCCTGTCATAATGAGCATCTGCTAATCAAGCTGAAGCCACATGTTTTTACAGTGCTCTTTACTATTTTAATTTTGAAGAAAAAAGTTGTTTTATAAACACTTCCTCATTGTGACTACATTTATATACTTGCGTATTATGCACGGCTAAAGGATTTGATTAAAGCATGGTACCCTATAATAAAACTGACTTAACTTAGATAGATAATGTAATGCAACACTATTTCACTGCACACAAAATAAGGCTGTATCTTCTTTATTCTGGGTGATAATCTATCACCTTGAAAATACTGTGCATATAGTAATATTTCAGCATGTAAGTGCATTTGCAGCAACATAAGTAGAACAAATGAGCAACTGCAAAAATTGTTTTTTTTTTCCCCTAACCTAATGAGTATACATGGTATACTTCTAGTTAATGAGTATGTATGCTTTTAATGTATCAAGTAACACCCACTCTCAGCTGTGTTCATTAACGGCTTAGGCAAATGGTATAAAAAACAAATCTAGGTGCTTCAGTTCTTTGGCATAGGACAGGTGCATATCAAACTTTTTAAGTTGAATAGCCTCATTTGCATTTCTTCACGTGAAATGGAGTTGGCCTCTCTGAGGGAGCGAGGGGTGTGTGTTTTTGCTGATGCCGCTGTGGTTCTAGGAAGGGCAAGATGGGCTGGTGCTGCTACGAGAGCAGGAGAGAGCCAGAGGTCCCTGGCATGTAGAGTTTGGATGTTAATGCATTGCATAACAATGTGAACCAATCTGGTATTAACAGCTGTAACTAGCATGGAATGCTGAATGACAAATGACTTGGACGTAGTTTTTAGAAGAGGAAGGCAAACAATAGAAAGCTAGCATGAGTTCACTTGGAATTTAAATAGTGTGCACACATACAGTATAATCACAGTGTGGCAACCTGCAAGGTCTTAGATGCCTCCAGAGATTTGATGACTTTGGAGTTTAAAAAATGCTTTGCGTTTGCTGGAAACTTTGTCAAAGGTATTACAAATGTGGTGACTAAAAAGTCTTAAAACAAGCTCATTCTAAATAATCAACTGTATTTTCTTTAGTTTGTAGCTGAAAATAAAAGTTAAATGCCAAAAAAAGAAGTATTTTTATTTTTCGTTCTCGTTGCAAACATTTGAATTCCACTAAATGAGTTGAGTACACACACAGCAATTGTGTTTAAAGGAAGTTATGAATTGATTCGCAGACTTGACTGAATGAGCGATGAGACATCAGATTGCTGTGTTGCTCTCTCCGCTGTGTGTGAGAAAAACTAGCATGACAGTTGTTTATCTCTTTTTCAGTTTTTTTTTGGTCACACTTTGGGCAGCAACCTTACATCCCAGGACTCTGTTCCTCTAATAATAATAATAATAATAATAATAATAATTGTCTAATCTTGTCATCTGCGTATGTTTCCCATACACAGACGAAATTCGTCTCTGCATTTAACCCAACCACCTACCAGGCGGTGCAGTGAGCAGCCATAGAAGGCGCTCGGGGAGCTGGAGAAATAGGTGTGCACTCATAGACACCCCAAGATGTAGTTCACACACCACAACATGGTCAGCAGAGCAGAATGTGTGTGCGTTTTTGTTTCGGGTTAGCTTGTAGGGACCAATTTTACAAAAAAGCATGCATTGTGGGAACCAACTGCTCTTTATGGGGACCAAAGCCAAGACCCCATAAGCAGAAGTCTCGTTGGGGGGTTTGGGGTTTGGTTTAGGACTAAGGTGTGAATTGTGAATGGGTTAGGGTTAGGCATGTACTAGTAATGGTTAGGGTTAGGGTTAGGGTAACGGTCAGGGTTAGGCTACAGAAAATGAATGGTCCCCGAAAAGTACATTTACAAGAACGTGTGTGTGTGTGTTTCTTTGGGAATGTGTGCTGAACAAGCACAATGATAGTTCTGCTCTACGCTTCTCCATTCACTCTTGCACCGCAGTTTCATCATCCATAGCACAAGTTTGATAGGCAGTTGCTCTTATAGAAAACCTGCAGAGGGGCAAGCCAGAGTAGAAATGAAACCCTCTTTATCAAATAGAGATGAAGTGCCTGAAGTGCACACAAGGCTAACTAAATTGCATATCCCTTCCGCTGAACTCCCTACACTCACCGCCACCTCCGTACACGGGGTTTTAAGACACAAGGGTTTTGTAGGTACAAACGAGATGAGAGAGGTGTTTCTCTACCTTAAATCACTGTGAAATGTGTCTCACTTGTTAGAACTGCAGTTTGGTTCTAGCCGCGGGCTGAGACGAAGCGTCTGAGGTATTCTGGGTCTCCAGCATCACACCAGATCTGATGTGTGCTGTCTCTAGCACACCTTGACAGTGAGTTTGTGTGACAGCTGATATAATGTGATTTCTTCTGTCCCCAGGGCCTCAGGCTGATGATGGAGACTTCTGGGTTATGCTGTGCTTGCTGGCGACAGCCATGATGAGAAAAAAATAAATAAATAGTTGAGCGTGATGATCAGTGGCATTTTTCACATGACTTGGAGATCCTTCCATTGGTGCCTTGTTGCCAGTACCTCACTGACAGAAATTAGGCGCATGTAATCGGTCTCGGTTTGCCTCAGATTGGGCACATCTGTTGGCTGACAAAACGTTTAGTAATTTTAATGTTTTATCTTCAAAAGGAACACACATATTGTAAATAATTTGGTGGAGTTTTAATTGTTTTCCTTCTCTGCTTTGAGTTTACAACAATGGAATGACGTAGATGTGTAAAGAAGTCACGTCTGCGGTGAAAGTGTCACATCAGGTAAAGCTGCGGAGGCTCCTTCCTTCAGGCGGTACAGAGCTCTGCTGTCTCTGCAGGTTATAGACAAAAACAAAGCAGACCATTTCTGTCAGGCCTACGTGTAAAATAATATAAAACGTGTGTTTCTGTGGATCAAATTTATAACCAAAGGTGGATAAAAACCTAAAATCAATTGTTTAAAATTTGAATTATACAATGTATTTACTTGTGTTTTTATAAACAAACAAACAAACGAACAAAAATACTAACTACTTCAGCTGTGTATGTAATGGTAAATGGAGCTTATTTATATAGCGCTTTCTAGCCCCCTGTGAGGAGCCCCAAAGCGCTTTACAATACCAACCATCCACCCATTCATACACCGGTAACGGCAGACTGCCATGCAAGGCGCCTTTCCAGTCCTACCGGGAGCAACTCGGGGTTAAGTGTCTTGCCCAGGGACACAACGACACATGGTGTGGGGAACCGGGATTCGAACCTCCAACCTTCCGATCGGGGAACGACTGCCATTACCACTACGCCACGGCCACAAGAATACTGTATGTTGTATAAAACCACAGACTCTTGCGTCTTTGACCAATACCGTAGGGGTTCTCAAACTTTTTTGGGTTCAAGGACCCATTACATAGGATAAAATGTTTCAGGGACCCTTTCATAACCCTCATGTTTATTAAATAATTTTCTTCAGTTTGTCTCGTTAATGCACTGGACGTATTTGTGTAACATACCCTATTTTTTACTGTATAAGTCACAACTTTTTGCATAAATTTGCAAGTCCTGCGACTTACACGCCGACGCGACTAATACTGTGATGGTGGAGAGACTGACTCCAAGTGACTTCTGTGCAGCCTTCAACACTCTCTGCAAAGCTTTTCTTCCTGCAACTGTGCAGCCTCCATGCCACACGTTGATGCTGCAACACAGGATGCTCTCCACTGCACACCTGTAGAACGAGGTGAGAACTGAGCAAACAGTGCAATAGTAAAGTGCATTTATTAAGAAAAAGTTCAACTGAGACACACCTTTACTATAATGTTGAGCAAATAAATATTGTTTTTAGGTGATTATCTTGTTAAATTTTGACAAAATGCACAGATTGTCCTCCCTCTGTGCACTCCCGTGTCCACAAATCAATTTAAAAAATGCAGCTGATTTGACCATTAAACTGCATTTTATTAAGGAAAAGTTCAACTGAGACACACCTTTGCTATAATGTCGAGCAAACAAACAATTGTTTTTAAGTGTTAATCTTGTTAAGTTCTTGTTCTTGCTATTCTTTTGTAATTCTTATCTTGGCACAACACCGGCCCACGTTTCCGGGTGGTCAGCAGTGAAGCATGAAAAACGCGATGGGTCAGCGGGAACACATAATAGATGTGACTTATACGGCAAAGTGACTTGTTTATGTTTTTTCCCCACTTTATTAGACATACAGGGAACCCCCGACCTACGAACGAGTTTGGGACCTAAGAACCGTTCGCAGCTCGATCCGTTCGTAGGTAGGGGGTGAAAATTATATTTAAAAAAAAAATTATTCATTCATTCATTCATTCAACCCTTATTTATCATGCTAACGGAGCGTGCGCACATTTAATCATGTACAGTAGTGTACTGTAATGTTAAACATTGCTATTCACATTTACAGAATAAATAAAAATATATTTTCTTACTTTGAGATGGTCAAAGCCGACATCTTAGGTTGCCATGCGTTGATTGTTTTCGGGCCGAGCAGCGCGGGCCACCGCAGCTGCTCCAGGCCTGTGTTAGCTAGCTGGCTAGCTTCTGCTAGCCAAGCCATGAGCTAGTGTTGGAGCGGCGGCGCGATCAATCTGCAGCTCCTGCTCCAGCCGCTGCTCCAGCCTGAGACGTCCACAGAGCTATTCCAGCTAGTAATTAATCCACATGATGCGATCCTGGTCACCAGTGTTCAAAAGGCCGGCTCCCGTGTTAGCTCCAGTGTTAGCTCTGGAGCTAGCCAGGCCGGAGGTGTAGCCAGGCCGGCTGGAGGTGTTCGCACGGCGGCCTGGCACGATCGGCGATAAATCCGCTCCTGCCTGAGACATCCACAAAGTTCACAGAGACGTTTCCAGCTAGTAATTAATCCATATGAAGCCATCCTGGTCACCAGTCTTCGTCCAGCTCTCGGCAGCTAACCTAAGATGGCGTCCGGTCCGGTGTTCTACATTAATTTGTGACCGGAGACCCCAGTGACTGAACCTTAAATAGCGTCCGGTGTTCTACATTAATTTGTGACCGTGTAAACTGAAGACCTACTTCCTGTTTCCCAAAATTGCTCAAAAATTGCTCAAAAATGATCAGAAATGATCTTTTTTATCATAATTATTATTTATAAAGCCTTTAAAACAACCAGAGCTGCAACAAAGTGATGTACACATGAAATTAAGAACATTTAAACACAAAAAAAAAAAAAAAAAAAAAAAATTTTTTTTTTTTTTTTTAATTCATATTTTTATTAAATATGATATGTTCGTAAGTCCCGTGGTTCGCAGGTCGATGGGGTCGTAGGTCGGGGGTTACCTGTATTTAGATTGATGCAACTTATACGGTGGTGTGATGTGTATGGCGGAAAATACGGTAAATATTTAAGACCTGTTGTGTTAATACATTTTTTATACTTTTAAACATGGAGTACTTTTCATTCAAGATACACGAAATTAACATTTTTTTTATTCCAGCTTCCAAAAATTACATTTTTAAAAAAATTAATAGAATCAAAAACTCACTTTAAAACTTTACCTAATCACATAATGAACATAAATGTATTACCACCTCTTCAAGTTATTACAGAAAAACTCTTATATAAAACTGAACAGAATCATAACAGCTGCAATCATACTAACTGATCTATTCGGGCTGATGGGGGAAGTGGAGTGCAGAGGTGGGGGCATGTGGGGGTCCTCCCCCAGAAAATTTTGAATAAAGCAGATCTGATATCCTGGAAGAATTTTAAAGGGTTGTTAAACATATATGTGCTTGTAAATTTTTTTTTTTTTTTGTGGACACCTAAGCCCCAGCTCGCAGACCCCCCAGGGGTTCGGGGATTCCAGTTTGAGAACCACTGTTTTACCATATTTGGCTTATTGAATTGTGATTTTTCTTTAAACTTCCAATATTTTCATTCGTATTCATGAGGAAAAAAAAACAGACCATGTTGCATTGTGCGTCATATCTTCTGCTTTTTGCTCACACTACTTACAGCAACAAAAAAAAACTTGAATGCCTCTCCGCCTAATAACTCCCCAGGTAGTGTAAAATTGCTGCTACCGACATCATTGCAGGCTTCAGTCAGCATTTAGACTGTCACACTCGCTCTTTTATGAAACACTGAATCCCTGCTTCCTTCTACACTTCCTTCCGGCATTTTATTCCATCTAAATAATGCAGCCACAAAGAGTCATTGGGGGGAATCCATTATAGGGAGACTGATATAAAATGCTGGGACGCATGATCAGACACTCTTATCACTTTCACAGAGCATGTTATAGTGCAGCATGGAGAACTTTGGATCGTCGTGTCTCTTCTAAGTGCTTAACCCTTTTGGTTGATGTGATACTGATACGCAATCTGAGCGTTGCAGAATATATCACAGAATTTCCCTGACTACATTAGATCCAGATGATGTATGATGAGGCTGGGGTATGTGCTCACAGACTGTGGTTAAAAGACATTTCAGGGCCTGGGTGAAATTAACTTTGTGCTGCAACACTTGTGTGAAGTGAGTGACTAGAGTCGACATGGTTGGTAAAGAAGGAGGAGGGGAGGAAAAAAATCACCTGCCGCACCAAAGCTGTAAAAAAAAAAAAAACTTCATCCAGAGGAGCTGAGGGAGTGACGACATTGATGAAAAATGTCACAATCAGACTGGAAGCACTGGAGAAGCCAACTTTGCCAAATGATTTATTTGATGTCTATTCATTTTACTCTCAGCAGCTTTCTCTGAGAGGATACTGTTAATTACATATAGTCTATTGAAGAGCAAATGAGCTTGACAGTGTTCCATCATGTTGTCACAAGAGAGAGGGAAAAAAGTGGGTGTTTATGTGGACCCACACACACACACTCACAGGTGGAACCAGTTATGCTCTTTCTCCTTTGTGCTAATCTGCCTGTCAGTAATGAAGTCTGAGGCTTAAGTGTGGGAGAGTGCAGGCGTCATCCATTAGTCTCATCCATTTCCATTAATGTTCCCGGATTACTTATTATTCCCTGATTAATAAACACTTGACAAGCACGTCCTCACGGCAGCCTCAATAAGGACAGCTTCATTAATGACTAGCTTTATGCTTTTAATATCACAGTTACTGGCACGTGCAGCAAGCATTACTTCAGCTTGAATTGTATTATTGTCTTTTATGAAAACATACAGTTTTTGAGGAAAGCAAATAGATATGGATTAATTTATTTGTCTTTTGTTACTTTTTTAATCATTTCATTAACTAGTCACAATACTTTATGAGCATCATTAAGAGGGAAAAAAACAGCAGGCATTCTAATTAGTGAAATGAGATTTCTATTTTCTATTTCTGAAAAAAAAAAAATAATAATAATAATAAAGGATTACCCAGTCAGTTTTGAGGTGTAATGAAATTCGTTTACTTTGTCTTTCAAAACCATGTGTGATTGCATTCATTAAAATGTTTGTTAAAAAGTAAAAGTTCAGGGTTTTCCTAAGATCACACCAGGAGTCTCATTTGTATATGTGAACAAATACATAAAAAAGGTATATATTAAAAATATTTTTTCAATAGGCAGTTATTTTCCTGTTTTTTTTTTTAAATATCATTATGGTTGAGCATCTCTGGTTTGTGGCCATTTCAATACTGATCTCAACAATATGATACATCTAAGATACATGAGCAGCAAAAAACTTTGCAACACAAGATGCTATATAAATATAATGCACAAGACAATGGCCCTCATTCATGAAACTGTTCGTATTCTTATCCTACGTTTCTCCTACTTTTGTTCTTACGAAGCGTTCGTACGAACATGCCACGTCAGATTCAACAAAGTCTTCTATCATGAGGAAACGTGTGTAAATGGCTTGCGTAAATATGATGAATCCCACCTGTTCTAAACAGCTGCGCGTGCACGCGTGAGCTTATTTACATAATTCCCACCCCTCAAAACACCATATAAGGCTACGTTTCCTGCCTCAGAGGCAAAACGTGTTCGTTCATAAAATGACAGCGAAAAGTAAAAAAGAAGAACTCTACCGGTGCGGAGAATGAAGTTCTGGTCTCTGAGGTCAAGAAAAGAAAATCTGTCCTTATTAGCAGCGTCACTCATGGAAGTAAATGACCAGCTAAAGCCAAAGAAAGTTTGTTTATAATAAATGTGGACCTCAAAATATGCATGCGTCCTGATGGCTTACTGGTTAAAGCATTGCACTGTTAGCTGTTCCTAACCTTTTCTACACCTCGTGGGATCGAGTCCCACAAGGTTTGACTTTTTTTTTTCCTTCTTACTTTAGATTATTTATTCATTCCAAATTAAAAAGGCTTTATGCTTTATTTCTTGTTGTATTGTAAATAGTTTTCTTGTGTTTTTTAAATCTGGAATGAATTAAAAGAAAAAAAAACACAATTGTCCCTTGCGGGACGCAAACCCATAACCTTCGGAACTGCAACGCAACGCTCTACACACTGCACCACATGAGATCTTTGACAACAGTAGGAGGAGGTCAATCTAAAGTCTGTGTTAACGAAGTCTGACAAATTAAACTTAAATTAATTCATGGTTTAAGTTGGTTTCAGTTTGAGATCTTCATATTAATATTGTAGTGTTAGAAAACGGCATTGATAACAAATTGATTTTCATTTAAATACTTTAATCCGTTAGTCATTATTACATTTAAAATTATAATTCGACTTCAAACAGAACCTATTGTCAAAAACAATTGTGGTGCGTGACTTTTTTAAACTCTAAATATTTCCTAAATAACGAAATATGAAGTTATTAGTGGAGAAATGCTGTCTGGATGACAGCAGACCGGCCGCTCGTAAAATATACGACAGGTCCGGACCACTCGTAGATTTTGTTCGTATCTGAAAAAAATCGTAGGATACGAAAACATTGTTGAATGCCACAAATGCTCCTAAATCACTCGTAAGCACAGTTTAAGCACAAATCTGTGCGTACGAACGGTTCATGAATGAGGGCCAATGTGCAAAATAAAGCAGAAACAAGTAGCAGATCTCTTTAATACTCTTTCAGTAAATCAGCTGTGAAACACAAAATGTAATTTCTTTATTTCAATTAATAAAACATAGATTATGCTTTCACAGTTTTTTTTAAATACTGTAGTTAAAAAAGGGGAAATTGGACCATCTCACTGGCATTCACCTGTAACTGTAATCAGACAAAACTCCTTATGTTACAATCAGTGGCGGCTGGTGATTTTTTTTTTTATGGGGGGGCGCCATCAAATTTTTTAAAGCATGTGTAGAAGTATGCATAATTATGTTTGTACACTGTAAAGTAAGTTTGTTCATGTTTTTATTTGTATATATCAGGTGTATCCATTTGTATAACACTATCATTAATAAAACATGGTTCATCTTCACCTTGTTTGAGGCATCAGTGTGAAAAGAGAATGGGAGTGTTCTGCTTCCACTTTTCAATTTTTGGACAACTTCTATCATATTCTGTTATAATTATTTTAGTAATACAAGTTCATAATGTAAATAGAATTGTGAGGGTCCAGACTTAAATAAGGACAAAGGTGTTCAAAAATCCACCAAATAATTCAATTTAATAGTTCCAAAAATAAACTAACAAATAATTAAATTTCAATGAAAAATAAATCAAAAGATAATAACAAATTTGGGCCCAACTTAAACAGGTCAACTGAAGTCTAACAAGGAGGAATGATTCCAGATTAGATTTTAAATAACTGATTTATGGGGAAGAAAAATGATCTATTTTACTGTGATCCACCTGATGAGCTCCACCTATACTTAAGGCTGCAGTCAAGTCCTACTCTTCGCTGGAGCATTGATGCCTACTCATGGTATTTATGCTTCTAGCCAGTTTGTGAGTACAGTACTTTGAGAGACACTTACCTTGTTTTTTGTTGTGTTTCCAGTCCTCGTTTCCATCTTGGTCCTGGGACCAGTTCTCACCCACAATGGATTCCACCGTGGAGAATCAGCCAGAAGATATGCACCACCCATGGCCTTATTAAAAAAAATATTGAAAGATTATTGAAAGACTATTCAGTACAGCAGGACAGATTCTCTCTCCCAAAAGAGACAGACTGGACAAAAAAATTCTTCTGAACTTGAACAATAAATTCTTGCTGCAATATTAAAATGTGTCAGTTCATGGGACGTTAGGAGACAAGAGATGTTTCCAAATGACTCAACACTTGGGTCCAAGTTTTGCAAATGGTGTCAGGAAGTTAAAATATTGTTCACTATTGACCCATTACAAGGTTGACTAGACAGTATTTTAATCAGAGTTGATGACAAACTGGAGTTGAAGTGATCAATGTCTATTCCTTTGTTAGGTCTAATGCTCCTTTTTTCATCAGACAACTTTTACTTCAATGTTTTTACTGGTTTTATTTTGTGTTAAATAAAAAAATTCAGAGGTATAATCATTCCTCTTTCTTATTTTATTTAATGACATTTAACCTGCAGGTCATCCCTGAAATTCTGACGCACACAGAATCACAAGCCCAAGTGTGAACGGTGTCACACAATAAAAACATGCACTATCTGCAGCATTGTTCTTTAAACTGGAACAACACTTTTAAAGTATTACAGAAAATATACATACAGTACGCACACTTAATGATACTGTAGGCCATTGCGTTAGGTAATACATTCAGCAAGTACTTTTACTTTAATACTTTAAGTATTTTTAAAAGCAAATACTTATTTACTTTTACTTAAGTAAAAACATTAATGTGGTACTTCTACTTACACTAGAGTACATTTTTGTCTGTTTATTTGTACTTTTACTTAAGTACAGTGTTTGAGTACTTTCTCCTCCACCACTGCTTTTAACTAGCATTTTGATACTTTCAGCAAAAAAATTGCTACTTTTAGTGTTTTGCTACTCATCAATATTTTCCTCTTTTTGCTGAAGCTTAGCAGTTTAAGCATCTGTCTTGTAGCTACTGTCAGGAGATGTGGCAGAGTGAAGAAATATGTTTATAAAAAATGTTACATACTGAACCTTTAACACAGACACTGAGGAGTAAAACAGTTCATGACATGAGCTGAAGATGGACAGACAGGAGTCGTCTTCAGACATTCGGGTTTATAATAACTAGCAACTTTTATAATGTTGTACAATACACCACAGATAAGCACAGCTAGTAGCTAGCTACTGTTGACTGACCGCAACACAACACACCACGTCACGCACACAGAGAGATCAGCTCAAACTTTGCTCATGTAGCGATTCATTAAACTCACTTAATATTACTTGCTTACCTGTGTAGAAAGGCACCATTAATAATTACTGCTGTTCAACGTCGCTAGTTGCGTGTGTCAGCTCTGACTGTGTACAGAGATGGTCCCCCGCTCCCCCCTCCTCCTCGGCTAACCGGAAACACACGAACCGCAGCGATCACGAGACGAGTCCAAGCCTCCGGGCGATGGAAAATGCGACCTGTACAGTCCAATAGTTTTGGACAGATGGGACATAAACTGCGCATGCGCTTAGCACTAGTTTATAATTAGATTCAATGGAAAAGCCGTTAGCGTGTGGTTAGCGGTGCCCAGCGGGGGAACCGGAAGTACGTCACAATCAGAAAACGTTTTTTGAAACAAACATCATTACTCATAAATTATTTATCCTACACAACTAAAAACATATATGCATACATTTCGAAATATTTTAATTTTATTATTTCATTTTTATTAAAAAAAATATTAAATCTTCAAATGGTGAAGAGCTGCAGGTTCCAGAGGGGCGGCGCCCCTAGCGCCCTCTAGTGGCGGCCGCCGCTGGTTACAATAACAATCATGACAGTAAACTAGTTTAACTAACAATTAAAATACAGAAATATTGCAATAAAATATTTATAAATAAATAGCACCATGTGACACATTTTAACAGTGCCCCTAAAGCTGTACATAACTCAATCCCACACTGTGTTCACCACCTGCTACTTTAATGTCTTATACATGTAATGTCTTAGTTGAGCCACATGATCACTGATGACTGTCACCAAGAATAAAGTAACTAAATTTCATCAGTGTTTGTTGCTGCTTAAACTGGTGCTGCTGCAGTTCTACTCAACAGTAGGTGTTGTCATAGAGAGGATAATACATCGTACAACAGGAATGGCACCAGAAGAAGAGTGAAAATGAGAAAAGGCCGTACAGTATATGGATAGACCTCTGACATGAAACCAAAAATCCAAGTTGGAACATAACCAACTTTTCCAATTAGAACAAGTTTTAAGTCCCAAAAATAAATAAAAAATAAAAAACAAACAAACAACATCTATGATCACTTTTTTTCATGTATTGACCAATGTTGGTTTATAAAGTTCTTACAGTATGGTTGTACAAATTCAAATGTACATTAAAAAACTGTTAGATGTAATTACTTGTTTCATACATACCGTAAACATGCTCCTGTGACAGGATGGCTGTGGCTGAGTGGTTAGAGCAGTTGTCCTTCAATGCAAGAGTTGGGAGTTCGATTCCACCAGCAGTTACCTGCCAAAGTGTCCCTGGGCAAGCCACAGAACCCCTCATTGCCTCTGATGTGTGTCCCATTGCTGTATGAATGTGATAAAACATGGATTATTCTTTTTAGAAATAGTAGAGTGCTGTATAAAGAGATAAATGAGGACAGAGATTGTAGTGTAAAGAGCTTTGCATATCTTGATAAAATAGAAAGGTGCTATACAAGTACAGTACAGTACAGTCCATTTACCATTTACTATGTAACATCATTACTGTGTATGGGGGGAGTAGGCTGGACTTAAAGCTCAACATCACCAGTGTACATGACTCTGGTTCCAAAGATACAACATGGCAGCAGCTGTAAAATAGTTCATGTTAGTTTCTAGTCCCAGTGGAAGAATACAAAAATGGTAAATGGACTGTACTTATATAGCACCTTTCTATCTTATCAAGCTACTCAAAGTGCTTTGCACTACAATATGTGCCCTAATTTACCCATTCATACAGCACTCTACTAGATCACAAAGAATAATCAGTGCTCACATTCATACATCGATGGGACACAAATCGGAGGCAATAAGGGGTTCAGTATCTTGTCCAGACACACTTCGGCATGTGACTCGTGGAATCGAACAACCAACTCTTGCAATGGAGGATGACTTCTATAACCACTTAGCCACAACAACCCCAAAATTAAGGCTCCGGCAGAGCTCTGCGGTGGGCCGAACGACGCGCGCATGCTGCGCGCGTGTTGCGCGCGTGTTGCGTGCGTGCTGCGAGCAGGCAGTTCACAGCAAAGCTCTGCGTGAAGCTCCAGCGCTTTCGCTCCAAATACTTGACGTCATTTGAGCAGAAGCAGGGCGGAGCGTTTACCTACGGGACAAATTGAGGTAGCTGATTGGTCATTTGCTGACACGCCTACTGAATTGATTGACAGGTCAGGTGGTGAAAGAAAAGAAAAGAGCTGCGCAGCGGTATTTTGTGTTTATATGTTAATAAAAAGTTCTAAAAAATAAAATAAAAACAGGGAGCGCTGGTCCTGCAGCCCACAGCCCACCAGGAAATATTTAAAACCTGGCGCATCCACGTTGGACATGAGTTTAGTTCGCGCTTGACAATAATAATAATAATAATTAATTCAATTTATAACGCACTTTTCATTACTGAAAATCTCAAAGTGCTACACATATATTGAATGCTACACACATTCATAAACCGGTGGCGGCAGACTACCATGCAAGGTGCTTTCCAGTCCTACCGGGAGCAACTCAGGGTTAAGTGTCTTGCCCAAGGACACAACGACACATGGTGCGGGTCCCGGGAGTCGAACCGCCAACTTTCCGATCGGGAGACGACTGCCATTACCACTACACCACGGGAATGACAAATTCATTAATTCCTCCTCATCGGAGGAGGAAGCGAATGGTGACCGCTTCAAGCGATCACTTGACTTTTGGCAAAACACTAAAGAAAAATCCAGATCAGCAATGAAGAAGGGGAATTTAATACAAAACAGTCCGGCGCCGGGCAGTTTATTGTGAGACAATGCGCGCGCGTAAGCGGTCGTAAAATTTGAGCTTGGCGCGTTCACGCCAGCGTTAAAAGGCTTGTGCCGCGGCGCTCACACGGCGTCGAGTGGCGCTTGGCCCAACGCAGAGCTATGCCGGGGGCTTAAGTGTCTATATTGATGGTCTATCAATAGAGCATGAGTCATACAAGAGTTTCTTCTTTTTTTTTTTTTTTTTACATTTTAAACTTACTTGTTTTTTATTTTAAGCACGTCAGTGGAAACAAACTTGCTTGCAGACTTTTTATTTAATAACTAAACAAATTAAACATTATTAGCATTGTTACGTATCCTGAGGAAGCTGCCCATGCTGACACCTACAGTTTTTTGTATATGTTGACTGCAGACAAGTTTTGTTGGTTAATTAGTCTGATTATGATCAGGCTTGTGTGTGTTCAGCCAGGAACACCTGAGAGCCACGCCTATATATACTTCAAGTTGACTGTGCTTGAATGCGGAGTGTTGTGAGCTCAGAGTTTGGTTGCTTTATTGCTGAGCTGTTTGAGTACTGTTTGGGTACTGTTTGAGTACTGTTTGGGTACTGTGGGGTGTTCTCCGCCCGCCCCTGCCTGTCTTGAAGTCTGATCTTCTGTTTAGAAGGTTCTTGGTGAGTAACTACTAGCTCATGTTTGGTCTTGACTGCTAGATGCACTTAAAGAGTGGCTACTAGCTCATGTTTGGTCTTGACTGCTAGATGCACTTAAAGAGTGGCTACTAGCTCATGTTTGGTCTTGACTGCTAGATGCACTTAAAGAGTGGCTACTAGCTCATGTTTGGTCTTGACTGCTAGTTGCATTTGTGTCAGCTCATTTGCTTGTGGAGTTTGACTGTGCTTGATGCACTTAGGAATGTTTGCTCATCTTTTGACTTTTGTTGTGCTTAGTGCACTGGGTAGCTGAAGGCTGCATTGATGACATTAGGATCCTGCTAATGATAATTGATATCAGGGATGCTGACCTGTGTGGTTAGTTTAAGCTGGTTTAACCAGGAACATTATTGAGCTTGGAGCTGTTTGGAGCTTTTTGAGCTGTTTGGAGCCTTTTGGAGCTTTTTGGAGCTGTTTGGAGTTTTTGTTGGTTTGCCTAATGACAGAGTGAGATCGGTAGTCCAGTTATATCGTTTTTCTTTTACCCCTAGGGTCCCCTTTTGGTCAGGTAGTCCGTCTCCAGATAGGCTGCGACGGCCCTGTTTTTATGGGTTGGGCCGACGCTGGGGACGTTATATTCTTTTTGGCTGACTCACTCTTGTCCACCAATTATTTGTACTTTTGTCTGTCTATTTTTGCTCCCTTTTTGTTGCCCTGTGCCAGAAGACGGTGCACTCCGCACCTGGAGGGAGGAGTCGGGCAGTTTTCAATAAAGCTTTTTATTTTTACATTCTGCCTTCTTGTGTCCTTTGTCCATTTAATGTGTTCGGCCTGAGCCAGCCGTAACATATTTTGGGCGCCTCGTCCGGGATCTTGAATCCTTTTTGACTCCTTGTCTGGATCTTGGATCCTTCTTCTCCTTTTGCTCCTTGTCTGGATCTTGAATCCTTTTTGACTCCTTGTCTGGATCTTGAATCCTTTTTGACTCCTCGTCCTGGATCTTGAATCCTTTTTGAGCCCTTGTTTGGATTTTTGAATCCCTTGAGTCCTTGCCTGGATCTTTGAGACATTGTCTGGATTTATGAGTCCTTGTTGAGCTGTTGTGATCCTTGTTGGGTTAATTAAATAAACCTGCTGTTGGTTTGACTCGTAGGCGGGTCCAGCGCTGTGCATGTTTGTGGAAGTCTGGTTTTGAGCAGACATTGAGTTGTTTGTTCTGGTTTTGAGCAGACATTGAGTTTTTTGTGCTTAAAATATTGAGAGTGTTGTGAAGTCTTTTGAAGCCAAGTGTTTTTGGACCGCAGTTAATATAATTGCTACTTTTTTACATTTGGTGTGTGTTGACAGCTGTGTGCTGTAGTTTGCACTCTCTCTGGAGCTGACAGGACCAGCTCCTGGTTGCTGATTGAGCTGAAACACGCAGCTGTGTGTGTGTGTGTTTTTGGATTGTGCTGCGTTCAAATGCAGCTGTGATTTTGCTGTTGTTTACAGTGAAAGTCATTTGAAGAGGGGTACAGCTTAAAAGCTGTTTGTGTTCACATCATGGAGTTCAATTTGAAGAAATTTATTGAACAGCCCACGGTGCAGGTCTTTGCTGACTGCACTATAGAACAAATGTTGAGTGTGGCAGAACACTTCAACATTGATATAAGACGCCGCATTCATGAAAAACATTTTAAAGGTGAACTGTTGACTAAATTATTTATGCTTGACATTTTTCCTGAGGTAAATGATACAGAGCGTCTAAAGGAAAAGGAAAATGAAGCTGCTTTAAAAAGAAAACATGATGAACAAATAAGGAAAGAAAAAGAGCTTATTTTAGAGCAGTTCGAAATTAAAAAAAGAAACTTAATGATTAAACACCAAGCTCTCTTGAAAGAACAAGAGCTTGAGCAACAGAGACTTCAAGCTGCTCTGGATGAAATTAAGCGTCTTCAGGAACAAGAGGATTTGGAACGGCTGAGAAGGCTGACAATTCAACATGCCTGTCATCCGGTGGTTACTGCACCAGTGCTTTGCACTCAAGCAGCCCTAGCATGTCCTGACTTTGATGCATCATCTGTGTCTATGCGGGTGCCTCTCACACCTCAACAGAAGGGGGCGCCTCTAGAACATCAACCGGAGGATGAAGAGGATGAGTTTGATTTGAGTAATAGCTTCCTGATGGACTGTGAAGAAAAACAGATTCCAGTGGAGGAAGTGAAACTCTTGCTTCATCTTCAGGAAGAAGATGACGTCGATCTCAGTGACTGTTTTTTACAGTTGTTTGACACTGAACTACTCCCAGTTCAGTCAAGTGAGGACCTGAAGATCTCAGAGGAGGTGAAGTCACACGCAACAAAACCTCCTGCTCTTTCTTTTCCTGTTCCAGCCACCGTGAAGAATGAGAGAGTATTGATGGACTATGTGAGACCATTGATTAGAACTGCAGCAGAACATGCTTTATTTTTGCTTGTGAGAGATGACAAGCTAGAGCCTTGTATTGTGCATGATTCTGCATCTAACACACTTTTCTGTATTTACAGAGTAGCTGAAATCAAAGCTGCTAAAACTGACAAAAAGGTGTTGTTACAGCCGACCAGAGAGAGCTGTCCAGTACTGACCAGTACTGAAGTGGAGGAGAACAGCTGCCCTCTGTCTACAAATGAGAGACAACGCTCTTGTTTTCTGATTAACCTCATCAAACATGGTGTTGGTGTTTGGCGGGTTGATAAGCAAAAGCTTTTTAGGATACAACTAGACCCAAGACGTCGTTTTGGTTTTAAAACCTTTTGAGTGTACCTGTAGATTATTTGTTAGCGGTTTGACAGACTAGTTTTAATGAGGTTTTTAGTCTGTTTAAGTGATGAGGACCGCTACACGTGACCTCACTGTTTTTGTATGGGTCATGTACGATGTTTTTACTTAACATCTACATCACCCCCATACAAAACACTGGTGGTGGAGGTGTTACGTATCCTGAGGAAGCTGCCCATGCTGACACCTACAGTTTTTTGTATATGTTGACTGCAGACAAGTTTTGTTGGTTAATTAGTCTGATTATGATCAGGCTTGTGTGTGTTCAGCCAGGAACACCTGAGAGCCACGCCTATATATACTTCAAGTTGACTGTGCTTGAATGCGGAGTGTTGTGAGCTCAGAGTTTGGTTGCTTTATTGCTGAGCTGTTTGAGTACTGTTTGGGTACTGTTTGAGTACTGTTTGGGTACTGTGGGGTGTTCTCCGCCCGCCCCTGCCTGTCTTGAAGTCTGATCTTCTGTTTAGAAGGTTCTTGGTGAGTAACTACTAGCTCATGTTTGGTCTTGACTGCTAGATGCACTTAAAGAGTGGCTACTAGCTCATGTTTGGTCTTGACTGCTAGATGCACTTAAAGAGTGGCTACTAGCTCATGTTTGGTCTTGACTGCTAGATGCACTTAAAGAGTGGCTACTAGCTCATGTTTGGTCTTGACTGCTAGTTGCATTTGTGTCAGCTCATTTGCTTGTGGAGTTTGACTGTGCTTGATGCACTTAGGAATGTTTGCTCATCTTTTGACTTTTGTTGTGCTTAGTGCACTGGGTAGCTGAAGGCTGCATTGATGACATTAGGATCCTGCTAATGATAATTGATATCAGGGATGCTGACCTGTGTGGTTAGTTTAAGCTGGTTTAACCAGGAACATTATTGAGCTTGGAGCTGTTTGGAGCTTTTTGAGCTGTTTGGAGCCTTTTGGAGCTTTTTGGAGCTGTTTGGAGTTTTTGTTGGTTTGCCTAATGACAGAGTGAGATCGGTAGTCCAGTTATATCGTTTTTCTTTTACCCCTAGGGTCCCCTTTTGGTCAGGTAGTCCGTCTCCAGATAGGCTGCGACGGCCCTGTTTTTATGGGTTGGGCCGACGCTGGGGACGTTATATTCTTTTTGGCTGACTCACTCTTGTCCACCAATTATTTGTACTTTTGTCTGTCTATTTTTGCTCCCTTTTTGTTGCCCTGTGCCAGAAGACGGTGCACTCCGCACCTGGAGGGAGGAGTCGGGCAGTTTTCAATAAAGCTTTTTATTTTTACATTCAGCCTTCTTGTGTCCTTTGTCCATTTAATGTGTTCGGCCTGAGCCAGCCGTAACAAGCATAAAATTTAATTTACCTGTAAAGTAACAAAATAGCACAAGTTCATGGACACTCTATTGATCTGATCGCATTGTGCGCATCCATGATTCTGTAAAAATTAGTTTGTCTTCACATCCACATTACACACCATACAGCAAGGCAGATTCTTTATCTTTCTGTTTCTGTTTCTATTCATGTTAGTAGCCCATGTGTCTGCCAGTACACAAAGTTGTCTCAGTAGTTTCCAAACATCTCACCCCTTAATTATTTATTGTTGTACAGGATTTGAACATCTGTCGCTGCAACTATTATTTGCTCCCAAGAAACACTACCAAAGCACATGCTAGACTAAATAGAAATATGTTTGCTCGACACAAAACTGTAGAGCTTAGGACCATTAACCTGCATGTACTGAGTGTAACAAACCTGAACCAAATTTGTTTGGAGCGAACATAATTCGATGAAATCAATCCAATGTACCTTGGTAATTTTTTGAGTGTGGATTATATATTGTACACAATTAGATTGTACTGGAGTGGTATAAATAGCCCAGGGATGTTTGCATGAATTACAGCAGGCAGGAAACTACTGTAATGCATTGTGTTTCACTGTTCACATTTTGCCTGTGCAAATCTCCCTGGTCTCATGACACTAATCCCTTGCATAGTAAATTCTGTGTTGTCTCATTTTACACCATGCCCAAGGTTGTTTTCCCAATAATCTCATAGGCTAGTATAAGTTGATTAGACGCCAAAAAAAATTTCAAGGGTGAAACTATTGATTGAATGCAAATGGAATTAATCTATGACACAATTGTGTTTCCCATCTCTCTTCATATTTATGTTTCTCTCCTTTAACTCTGCAGCTTTTACACACACTTGTACACAAACTCCAATCCAATTATATAGATAAATAGGCTAATCATGCCACAAAATTTTAATATGCGGTCTACGGGCAGGTCGATAAGCATAATCGTTCACAGCGCCAAATTCACAGCACAATTTCAGATAAGGGAGATGGGCCGAAGGAGACAGAGAGAGTGGGGCAAATTCCGTAACCAACATTACCATATGGATCAGAAGCGAGTCAGATAAGAGGGAAGACATTTCATTAGCGGAGACGATTAAGTCTTTTTTTATTTACCTCACTTTTCATAATTCATACCAAGTGATGAGCTCCCCGATCCGAGCATCAGAGCAGTAATGTTTCAAGCATGAAACAATAATTGTCGGGGACGAGGCCAGTGTTAAGAGTTTTAAACATTGAGGGTAAATGTTAAATCCTTTTCCAAGGTTGTATGAGTAAATTATTTTATATTTCTTTAGGCTAGTATTTGCAACATAAAATAAAACACAAGATGAGTTCTAACGTTCTTATTCTACTTTATGTTTTCAAGCAGCAGAACTTAAAGAAATAAAACTGTCTTGAGATTGAGTATAAATTCGTACTACAGTACTCTGTATCCTGTTAATATTTTGAGATATGTGTCAAACTGATCAATCTGCATTTCTCACATGACAAGTATTGCTTTCAAACTGTGAAAAAACTGTTCACTCTGAGTGTTATCCATCTGATATCCTCCTCTTCATCATCCGTTTACATCTTATGGCATCTCATATGTCTGTTACACTCCTCTTCCTCTACAGTTCTGTTCCTATAGTAAAGAAGCAATAATAAAGCTAAGTATATCAAAATCTAATTTGACTTGTAAGGGATGTAACTGATGATTTGGCCACACATTTAAAATCATGGGTTTTAATTTTGATAGACTTAATTTACGTTCAGTCCACATTTTTGATTGCAACAAAAATCAGAATTAGGTTGCAATTTTTTATTTATTTATTATTTTTACTTTGGAAAGAACAAACTCAATGCACAACAATGACATTGCAATATACTTCTGGGACTAATCCAGCAAGATGAAGACAAGACAGGAAAAACAAAAAAAAAGTCTAGACAGCCGATCTTTGTCACCATTCTGAGAGTATTTATTGTCAATAGTGAGAGCCACTTACTCTTTCTGACCGCTAATGGTCAAATGTGACAAACCTTACATATACCGGTAATGTTAATGCCATCAGTTATATTTAAAATAAGCTTATATACAATTATATATATATATATATATA
>JBBPBX010050158.1:13742-25089 GCA_038048925.1 Garcialebias charrua | reverse complement strand
TGAAAAAATTATAACAGTTAACTTCAAAACAGTCCTCGTTTTAACACAAACGCAAAACTTATTTTTGTAGGAATTCTCATAATGGATGGCTGTACTAAAATGTAATTTTCCTTCGAGGATTATTATTAATAATAATAATAAAATTGTAATTTAACAACTGAGTTAATATATCCAGTCAAAATGGAACTGTTAAAGGTTTAAAATTGTAAGAAAGATTTTATGGTACTATTACCAACTGTATCCCTTATTCAGCAGATAAAATAACAAATAAATGAATTGGCTCAGTCAAGCATTTTGTTAGTTTGTTGTTGCTGTGTGTTTAGCTTTTGTTCTTCTTTATAGGTTTCCTAAAGATAGTGTTAGGAAGAGAAACTGGGAAGTTGCGCTGAGGAGGGAAGGCTTTTCAGCCAGTTCATCTTCAGCACTCTGCAGCAAGCATTTCAAACCAGAAGACTTTGACAGAATGGGTCAGACAGTGCGGCTCAAAGATGGAGCTGTTCCTTCTGTCTTTAGTTTCCCTGCTCACCTTCAAAAGGTATTTATGTTAAAATAGTTTGGAAGATAAATGAATGCTGTGCTATTGCACTTTTTCTGAATGTGAAGGAGTTTATTTGTTTTGTAATGTGACTAAAAATTATCTTTTACTTTAGCCTGTTTCTACCAGAACAACAGAGACATCAAAGAAGGCTCAAGAAGCTCTCTCTATTTTTCAGGCATTATTAAGGTATGTACAACAATTTTCAGTTTTTTTAATTTTGTTTCACCATTGTTACTTGTTGCTTTCACATTTTTAATGATGTTGATGATTCCTGAACAGCTTCAGCAACAGCAGTACATCTGCACTTATCGCTTTAGCCAAGATCACTTGGAACTTCTCGTCAATTCCATCAGGGCATCAGGTGGTCATTTCTTTCTTTTTTTCACTTTGGTTTGTTTGTATGCATGCATGTATGTCACATTGTTTACAGTGTTGTAATTACATCATTAGTTTTTCTTCTTTAGGATAAAATTAATTCTAACTCGGTGAAATCTGACTGTGTTGAGTCTGTTTATTCATGTTTTCTCAGGGGGCTGGAACAATAACCCTTCAGCTGGGCAGTTTGAAGCCATTTTTCGTCATCTGATGGTGCGGTGTGGGGTGTCTCCAAGTGGATCAGGAAATGTGGCAGTACAGGATGCAACTGTGTTTCTGCTCTCGAACTGTCATCTTCTCCCACAGCAGAAGTAACCGAAGAGCTACCATCGCCATTTGCAAATACTTGTGCAATTGTGCGTGACCACACTCATCTGTCGACACGCTTCGGTGGTCTTGTTGACAATGCAATTGTCTACATCTCGGGGTTTGTGGTCCGGAAAATCTTAAAGAAGCTTGTGTGTGACGTATGCCGTGGTAGCTTGGTATCTGATGCTGTACCTACATCTTTTGACCAGAGCTACCACTTACTTAAACTAAGAAACAAAGGGGGTCTAATGATACCATCTGCAGGGACTTTGAGGGTAGTCAGGTCAGCTGAACGTTTCATCCGCCAGTCTGTGTCCAGGCAAGCTGTCAGTTTGTCCTATATTGATCAGTTTGTACGGGCTGATGTTGGAGCTGAGGATGTGTTCTGTCTGGGTGAGCACATTCAGGAAACAGTGTGGAATAGACAATCATCACTATGTGTTGATGTCCCTTGTCGTTTCTGTGTTCCATAAATTAAGACTGCACCACATTGCCAAACTGAAAACACCACAATTACAGAGTGGCAACACAAGAAAAAAAAAACGTGCAAAACCATTCTTTTTAAAGGCTTTTAGTGCCTTACTAGGAAAAAATGTATATACCGGTAGTGTATATAATGTGTATGTGTGTTGTTGAAAATCTTTGTTGGCTCCAAATAGCCTAAAAACTAATAAAAAATGAGAGGCTATGTTAATTTTTTATATTCTTTGTGGTCCTGGGGGGGGGAGGGTGTGTGAATTCATTCATTATAATTCATATAATATAAAGTGTAACATAAATTACTTATTAAAGGGGCAGATTTTTCTCTTCTCTCAGCTGCTTTTCATTTCATTGTATTTGCATTTTATTTTTATTGTACATATAATCTTTTGACAATAGTAATTTCATTTCAAAACAAACAAATTCACATACAAAAAATACATATCAAATAAAATGAAAGGTAGCAGAAAGGAGAAAAAATCTTATACAGGTATCTGCCCCATTAAAAAAATATATTGACTATAATAATAATAGTTTCAAATAATAACAAAACAAAATCTTCCAGCTCCTAAACAGCAGCTCTTATAAATACAAATCATAGAATTTCATATTTCTTTTAATAATTTTTTATCATTATTACAAATTAATAGAGCCAGTGTTTTTACAATCACTATTCAGAGTATTCCATAATCGTATTCCTTGGACTGAAGTACATCTGTCCTTTAAATTTATTTGAATTTTAGGTTTTAAAAACATTAATCCCTTCAGATTGTAACTACGTTCCCTCTTAACAAAATGTGATTGGATGTTCAAAGGTAATATATTTTTATGAGCATTATACATAACCTGCAAAATATTATAATTAACTAAATCATAAGACTTCAATAATTTCAACTGATAACGTAATGTATTTTGATGGGTGACTGTAGTGTTTTCTAGTTATATATACTGTATACAGTAGTTATATATATAGTTACATATATGCTTATCTGAATATATATATATATATATATATATATATATATATATATATATATATATATATATATATATATATATATATATATATAATTACATTATCTGAATATGTATACATAATGTGTGTGTGAATAAATTGCATCTTTTGTTGTGTCTTGCTAAACATACATTAAAGTAGTATTGTATTCCACCAAAATTATTTAAATATGCTAAACTATACATTTCTATACATGCAGTTTTATTTGCTGTATGCCTAAAATTTAAATATGTGACAACAGGATTACTATTCAGCGTGTTATGATTGATTAAATGCGCTGATACTTTATTGTGCCTGTCAAATATATAAGGCTGAGTGGAGCGGTCTCCACCCCCAAGATGGCCGCCTGAAATCTCGTCGGCTCCAATAGGCGAGAGCATTCCATGGGGTATCTAGTGATATCTATGGCTGGCACCCCTTTTAATAAAACCGTCACAGTGTCAAATTTATACAAACTTTCTTCTGTCCTTTTTAATGTTTTTTTGGCTAATCAGTTTGGATGTGTGTTTGAAGTTGGACTTCTCTGAGCTAGTTAGTTCTTTGTTTTTAGTTTTATTTGCATTCTGTGAGACACTCTTCCTCTCAGTACACTTAACAATTCAGCAGTTTTTTCTTAACAAGGTCCAACTATTAAAGCTTCAAAGTTTTTTTTTTTCTCACAAAAGGTCATACAGTTGGCATGAGCTAATGTACAGTGTGAAAAAGACAGTATGAAGTCGAAGTTTTTAGCTGAACATAGTGCTGGACGATAATTCAATAACGATAAATATCGCGATATACTTTTATTCAATAACGATGATATGAAGTTTAAGCCTATTTTCGATATTTCGATAGGATTTTACAACTTTTCACTGACGTTTTTCTCTTTCTGTTCGGGTTGAAGCGGCTGCTTCAACAACGCGCCCGGACAGAAAAGGCTGTGACACAAAACGTGCGTGGTGACGTCGTTGTTACGCAGCGCTCACTCCAGCAGCAGACGTTAGCGGTAGCAGGCTAAAAGCTAAGCTAGTCTCCAAAGCGTGTTGTTTTCGCTTCAAAACGAGTGCTCATGACCGTCAGAATGTGACTGAACAAAGTTTCACAAGCGAAGAGAAAGCAGACGACATCACTGATGAGAGGAAAGACTAATTCGTCGGTGTGGACGTAGTTAAACTGCAGGTCTCATCTGCAGCGAGTCCTACTCGGTCTCTTTATTTTTCAAAACGTGACGGAGTTGTTCTAACTAGCTGTGGAAACATCTACAGGAACCCCTCGAGTTACGTCAGGGATAGGGACCTACGTGTGTGACTTAGGTCGATTTTGTCGTACCTCGCGGACCAAAAACACATGCCTATCGTAGGTCCGCGTTTCTGACATAGGTCGCGGTTATACCGCTAACGGAGCGCCGCACACATATTTAATGGCATGAGACTGAACAAGCAGACATACTAAGGCCATAAACACGCACAGAACTGCACAATAAATAAAAAATATAATGTCTTACTTTGAGCCGGTGGCCCCGACTGCCAGGCGGACATTTGCGGCGAGCTCCCGGCCGCAGATGGATCCTCCGCGGCATGTCGGCTCGGTGTCTTCGCCTGTGTTAGCTGCTTTGTTAGCTGCTGTCGTTAGCATGTCGGGCGGCGTTGTGGCCGCCGATCGCGGGGCGATCCGCGGCTGCTCCTCCGGACCTGAGACGTCCACAGAGTTGACCGAGTGTTTCCAGCTCATTTATCCGTATGAGGCAACCCTGATCGGGCACACGGAGCCAGCTGACAGTAGCCTCCGGAGCTCCATTGCAGTACAGTTGTAAAATGGCGACCGGAAGTGGCGAGCGGAAACCGGAAGTTGCGTAAATACGATTAATTTCTTATCAAAACGTAAAATTAATAATTATACTTTATTTATAAAGCCATTTAAAACAACCACAGCTGCAACAAAGTGCTATACACATGAAATTAATAACTTTTAAACACACAAAAAAAAAAAAAATATTTTTTTTTTTTTTAATCATATTTTTATTAAATATGATAAAATCGTAAGTCTGAGTTGCCGTAGGTCGCAGGTGTCGTACCTCGAGGGTTACCTGTACTTGTTTAATCTGAAGAGTTTCCACTCGATAGAATATGATGAGAGTCAGAAGATGAAGAATAAAGTTTGAGCCAACGTTTCCCTGAAACTACGACGTAAACAAACAGCCCCAGCGCGACATGTTTTTTTTTATTGAAAATAAAACAGATTCATCAGAATAAAAAGAAAGAAAAACACTGAATGAAAAGGTGCAGAAAGACGAAAATAGTGTTATAATATCTGCCCCTTGTTTAAAAAATACAAAATAACTACAAACAACCTTCACTTCACCTGCACCACACCTTCCCAACAACTTTGATTTAATCATCTTTTAAAACATATAAATAGTTTTATAAATGTTTATGATGATATCAAGTCAACACAATCCTGTTTCCTGATTTACAACTCAGCTCCTTCACACTAGTTCTAAATGAAGATTTTACAAACATTTACATTCCCTTCAGGGTTTAATAACTTTTTAAACAAAATGTAATTGAATATTTGGGGGTAATATTTTTTTTAGTTTTATACATGACTTGTAAAATACTATGTTCAACCAAATCATAACATTTTAATAATTTCAATTGATGAAATAATATATTTGTTGGGTGACCATAGCACTTCCTAATAATAATTCTTACAGCTCTTTTTAGTAAAATAAAAATAGGATTTGTAAAAGTTTTGCATGCTTTTCCCCAAACTTCAATACAACAGATTAAATATGGAACAATCATTACATTATACAATATATTCAAAACTTTGTCATTCAAAAACTATTTTACTTTATACAATAATGTAATTGATTTTGTTATTTTTATTCTTAAGTAATTTCCATGAGATTTCCATGTCAGCTTCTCATCAATAACGACACCCAAAAGTTTTATTTAATTAACTATGAATTTCAATGCTGTAAATTTTAAAGTTCTTGTTTAAAGTTAAAACTATTAATATTGACACAGTTGAGAATTTTATGCCAAGAAAGTTCATGCTCAATAATCCAGGTACCAAATCCAATAATTCTCAGTTGGGTCATCTGGAAACTGGATGGAGGGTGAAACGTTTCTATAAAAAAACTGTCCATGACCCGACAGAATTATTGGGTTGAGAATTTTATGTTTATTTGATGGTGATTTCCATCTTTTTGGAGGCTAAATACCAGTGCTGGGCAGCGCTAATCCAAAAATTAGTTCCACAATTTCTAAAACGCTTATTAATTTTTTTAGGTCCACAATTTCAAAAGCACAAATGTCTTATGAAAATTAGGGGAAGCTAATCTAATCCGCTATTTATATATTTATATATTATATATAGCCGGCAGCGTTATGCAATATTTGCACTACACTGCCAACTGAAAAGTAACAAAAATGATCCTAAAAGGATGAAATTACAAAAATCAAAGGATTTATTTAATACTTTACGTACATATATTCTATTCGGCCACGAAATTAACAAAAAATAGAATGATCTTTTAATCCCTAAAACCACTTTTAAATCTCAAATACACGGGTGTGTCGCCACCGCATTTATACATAAAAGTAACCCAAATACATAAAACTAACGACTCACCGTCGAATGGTCGACACAAAACACACAATAAAATCCTCCGGCCGCGTTAATTTGGCTTGAAACAGCGGGGTTCTCTGCGGATTTATCCATTAGTAACCCAGCACAACCAGCTGGACACAGAGTTCAGCGTCCAGTTCACCTCTGACCCGGAAGATGTCAAGATTCTATAGGTAGTCAACAGATTTAATGAAAAGTAACTAAAATACATAAAACTAACGACTCACCGTCGAATGGTCGACACAAAACACACAATAAAATCCTCCGGCCGCGTTAATTTGGCTTGAAACAGCGGGGTTCTCTGCGGATTTATCCAAGTACCCAGCACAAACAGCTAGCCACAGAATTAGCCCCTGAGTTCACCTCTGACCCGGAAGATGTCAAGATGGAATAGTCCATTTTTAGTAGGGGGATAAAGAAATCGACCGTTTTTTTATTGCGTATTTAATGATCGTTTTCATCGTAACTATAATTATTTTTATGTTAAATGTACATTAACAAGCAGGATCAATGTTAGGGATGTAGGTGACTGGCCGGGGCGCGGCGGGGCCCCATGCTGATTGGGATCCCCAGGCAACGGCATCATTTACCTACATGGTAGATCCGAGTCTGTTCTCCGCTCTGCTCCCTCCCCCTCCAACCCTCCCTCCTCTCTGCTCTTTACGGTGGGGAAAAAGGTAAAACTAGCAGCAACAGAGCCAGAATAAGAGCCTCTAAATAAGTTTATTGGTTTTTACTGATAGATAATTAGTTATTAGCGGTACTGCATTTTAAATAAAAATAGCACAAATCCGCTTATGAATTATAAAAGTTAGTCAAACCACAAAAACGCTGACAAAAAGTTTAGGTCCACTGTAAGCGGATTAGCGCTTTAGCGCTCTCTAGCGTTTATATGCCCACCACTGCTAAATACAAATACAAGGTGAACATCAATTTATTTGTATAGTTTATAGTTTTTTTTAGGCTTTTATATTGTTTATATCGATATCGAATTATATCGATATCGACCGAAATTAAGAACTATATCGTGATAAAAATTTTGGCCATATCGTCCAGCCCTAGCTGAACATATGCTTCCATATTTTTATATTATGGGTTCCTTGTCTACATGTTGAAAGAAATACTGTCTAAAAAAAAATTGTTTCCCTTCCTGCTCAACTATTTTTTTTCTTCTTCTTTCGGCTGCTCCATTCCTCAGGGCTCGCCACAACGAACTAGCTCACACGAAGACATGGCAATTGAGTTTACTTTGGATCCCCTTCCTGACGGGACTACAGACTGTGTGGAGCAGAGAGCTGCTATCTAGGATGCTCGGGGGACCAGATGTTCGGGGTTAAAACGCCTTGCTCAAGGCCCCAGAATGAGGCAAATGAGGGTGTTGGCAGGTGTGGGTGCTTCACCTTTCCCACCCAAATTTTCAATGCTGTTCATCTGGGGAGCTGACCTGGCGACCTTCTGATCACAGGCCCACCTTCTCTAACATCAGCGCCACCACCCCCACTTCCTGCCCAACTGAATATACCGGTACATTTTATGTTTTGTTCTTGACTGCAGTAACAGATTTTACAGAGGATAATGGTGCAGAACTTTTTGCCCACCTTTTGTTGTTGTATTTTTTTAATCTGAAGCTGTAAATTTACAATAAAGTGTTTACAATAATAATGACTTGTTTGCTGTTTATACAATGAACAGGGGAAAAAAGTCTGAATTAGTACAGTATAGTATTAGGTTTTTGTAGGTACGCCTGTAAGAACGTTGTCATTTCCGGGCTGTTTTTCAAAAATAAAGTATCTACAGAAGGGTCAAGTGTGAGGAGAAAATAAATATAACTATTTTAGTTTATTAAATATTACATTTAAGTTCAGAAATTATGACATTCCAAATCAGGAAGTAAGTTGGTTTCTAATCCTAATGAGGTTACTTTTATTACTTGACTGGCCTGATAAATCACCAGTCAGTGATACTCAAGTTTTAAGACATGAAGCCTATCAAGAAACCATCAAGCTATATGATAGCTGTAGGATCATTAAGTGAATGTCTAATTAACTTATTATAAGGCATTTTGGTACTGGCTATCAAATCCTTTCTCTAGGCACCAATGAATTCATCTGACCTGATTTGATTGCACCGTCACATTAATGAGCTCTGCAATGTCCCACATACAGCCTCACCTCGCCTCCCAGCTGCTGCCTGGAGACAAGAGATATTTGGGGTGGGGGGTAGATTGTGTGTGAAAAGGGAAGAGACCATGGTCCTCATAGAAATACAATAAGTGCAAGAAGCACAGTGGTGGGCTGTAACTAAGTACAAATACTTTGGATCTCTGATGCTTCACGGTCGCTATTGAATGTTCTACTGTATTAGAGAAGCCTTATGCCGGGTCCCCACCTAAATTGTCAGAACGCTCCTGCCGCCCCCTTTTGGCCACTTGTCACTGATGCCAGGCACCCACTGGGACGCGTCTGATGACGCGCATTAGGGGGAGGCAGAGGGTCATCAGTTGTTGTGTTTTCATGCTGCTGGCAGATAAAATCAGCAACACGTGACCCCCGCTCCTACTGGAGTGGGTTTTCTACGAGCCGAACTGCATCTCAGACAGTCTTTGTTGAGATTAAAACGTTTTTTTATGTTTGGGGTGATCGTACGCTGAGCGGACAGCAGCAACTGTTTAAAATGCCACGTTTCTTACCGGAGTTTGGTTCCAATTCATGGAGGCACGATCGGGTAAGTTTAAAAAGTCCAAAAAAAGTCCCGTTGTCGTTGTGTAATCACATAGCAGAGGCTCTCCCGACTGTTTGCTGGACGCGTCGAGCCACCAGAGATCGAATTTTATGACGTTGGCGGCTCGACGTAGCTCGACGCGTAGGTTGCTTTCGGACGCGCGCGTGCGTGGAAAGGAACTGCCGCGTGCCGCCGCGCCGCTTCAATCACTCAAAACGCGCCGCTTCACGGTTCGCCGCGCCTCGACGCGTCTCCACATAGACTTTGAATGTAAACCGGCTGCTTCAGCCGCCCGACAAGGGTCTGGTGGGTACCAGGCATTATTCACTTATGCATGCTCACAACCACACACAAATGGATGCGGGGATGTATATGTAGATATCATATGTAGAAATATAGATGGGTATGTGACTGCATATGAATGTATATGTATTTACTGTATATATATAAATATATATATTTGTAGGTATAGGTATATATATTTATATAATTCTACTGCAAAGTCGTGAATGTTTATGTTAAATGTTTTAGTGTTTGGTGTTTAGATGGTTACTGTTGCACCGAGGGACTGAGAGAAACGCAATTTCAATCCTGTGTATGTCCTGTACATATTGCAGTTTTGACAATAAAGTTGACTTTGACTTTGACTTTGAATGTTATGTCTCCTTTACGCATGTGTATTTTGTTGCTGTGTTCTGTTATGTACTTTGTAGGTTTGCAGACGGCGGTCGGGTGTGTTTGCCTTGTGCTCTTTTAGTGGATAATTGTTATGCTTTGTAGTCTTACTTTCTGTCTTTCTTTTCTTTCTATCCTATTAAAAAATTCATAATGGTGTGAAGAGGATGGCTGTAAGGTGAGAAGGGAGGCCATCTATAAAAAGGAAAAAAAGAGAAAAAAAGAGGGAAAAAAGCAAGTACTTTTTCTTTAATTATTTAAGTATTTTTAAAAGCAAGTACTTATTTACTTTTACTTAAGTCAAAATATTAATATGGTACTTCTACTTTTACCAGTGTACATTTTTGTCTGTTTATTTGTACTTTTACTTAAGTACAGTGTTTGAGTACTTTCTTCACCACTGAAGAAGCACCTATGGTATTTAAAGGTCAATTTGTTTGTTGCTGTAATTAAATAATTATCCATTAACTTTGTGTGTCAGTGTTAAGAGAATGATTGATAGACTGCTAATGCTTAATTCTGATGGGAATTTATAAATTATACATTGGTCTTTTTGATGTTTAAAAACAGCAAAAGGAAAAAAGAAGGCAGATTTTTAGGTACAGGGATTTACCAAAAATAATAATAATAAAAATACATAACTGCATTTAGCTGCATGCAAACTGGATACTTGGAGTATAAACATTTTATGGGATCAAAGCTTGTTTTCTCTCTTTAGGTGTCATGTGTCTGTGCTTGTGGAAGAGAAAAGAAGAAAGAAAGAGTTTAGTTTCATGCAAAAAGACAATTTGCATAACACGCGTGAAACTCGTTTGCAAGACTCGCCTCAAACTTTGCATTAGAGCATGAAAAACAAGCAGACAAAAGATTGGACTCAATAATACACCAAAAAAACAACAACTGGCAGCTAAATGACATTTTGGACCGAATAACTTTTTTTTCTCTTATCTACTCTCAGGCATGTAGAATTTTCTCAATGGTTTAACTTTTAAAGTTGCAGTTTGATGACATATTGATTAGGTTGCTTGTTTAACACATCTTGACTTTACAGTGTGTGACCAAAAGTATAAGTAAAGGTCATTTACTTTAATGAAATGTGAAGGAGAGTGGAAGGAGATTTTATTAGGATCATGGTCTCTATGTGCATAAGCCCCGGATTTAAACTTTCACTTTATCCATCTACTATTCTCCAAATGAATTCCTTAGCTGGCTAGAGTCAGAGAGGTTTGCAGCACTGCCCCCTCCTGCATGGGAACAACTATGAATATAAATAGGTGAGTTCCTCCAAGGTATTACAACTCATCCATGCTTCGCCGCTGGATGAGAATGTCAATACCTGCATTATACAGAAAGTGTAATTTCATTCAATTTGTAAAGGTCATAACAGCAGAAGTTTTCAGGTTCCATTTGAAATACAATACCGTCATCTGCCCCTGCAGTGGTCAAGGAAATTGTTAATCAATGTTCTAATAACATAATAAATAAATTGGTTTAGGGATTGCTGCTTAGATATTATGCTGTACAGAAGATATTTAATGATTTGGTGATATGCTCAACAATAGTAGTACAACAAACACCACAGAACATATATTTTAGCCCAGAGGTTCTTAAACTTTTTTGGT